>JASVER010000040.1:3491101-3595088 GCA_030449065.1 Oceanodroma leucorhoa | reverse complement strand
TGATTCTATGACAAAATACATATTTAAGAAGGACTCCCACTAAATGGCAACAAGTCTTCACTCATCACTGGCAGCTCAAGAACTTTTTTGACAATTAGATTCCTCATAGGACAACTCAAAGACAAGCTTAAGATAAGTGCTGGACAACTCCTAACAAAACAAGCACTAAGTGCTACCAAATGTCCCACAAAAAATTGCATTTTTTTCCACAAACATAAARTACACCTTTTAAGCTTCACCTACATATAGTGCAAAATTTATTATGTCCTCAGTTAAGCCATAATTTGATATTGTCATTCTGGAGCCTGCATATTTGCCTTTTTGTTAGCACTGTCAAGGAACTTTTTTTGGTTTTTTAGATATCACCATATATCATATTTTAACTATTTACTCATGACAATAATGTTAATGAAACATTGTATTTCTAAATCTGCTTGATCACTTAGCCTCTAGAAACTTTGGGATATTTTTCAGGGATATTTTATGTTTTCTTTTGAAAAGAGATTCAAGCAAAAAAAAAATATTGTTACAGACATTTAATTGCACGTAAATGATTTGAGGAAGAAGCCTTTTTTAACCTACAGTCCATATACAGAAATCAAGCTGAAGTTCAAATCAGAACCTGAAAAACCCCATAAACTCTGGGATTTGAGCTGAAAATTCAGCCATGATCTGATTAAAATATTACAGTAATTGCACACTGATAAAATAAAGCTATTGTTCTTTCTAAATGGAAACTTAAACATAGTGTTTTCTTACAAGCTCACTGTTCTGAGCCAATAGCTTTCATTTGCTTTGATGCAAAGAACAGCTCTTTTACTGAAATTCTCCAGGGCTTAAATGATTCACACTTTGGGTTTTTCCCTCCGAACTGGAGCTGTAAGAAGTCAGGAAATTGGTTGCTTTTCCCATCAATAAGCAGCCGTAAAGTCAGGTGGTTAGGTAAGCAGGAAGTGGAACTCTTCTTCAAGGTAGGCATATAGAAACCCAAAGGGCCACTGCGCAAATTTCCAATGAATAATACRGCTCTGTTCATCACGTTTCAGTATTAACTGGCAGGAGTGTCAGCTATTCAACACCCACAGCCCAGAAAGTCGTGTACACCTCCCCAAGATTTGCCGCATGTTGCCAGAGGCACAGACTTCCACTAGACACTCAGATCTTGCATTCCTCAAATAGTAAGCTCTGTTGAAATTTTTTTGCCCAAAATGTTACCGCTTCTCTATCATTGTCAGGAACGGAAAAAAATTGTCAGCCACAGTTTCCTGCTATTTTGGTAGTGGGTAGCTGAAAAGCTGGTTTAGCCAGCAGCCAGGAAACGTTAAACCACTTCCTTGAAAAGGGAAAAAAGTGCAAGTGCACCAACCTAAAATTCAGTGACAGAAGAGTTTGGTTGGGGGTACCTTGCTGAAATAGCCAGAGTTCTCTAAGAGAGGGGAAGTGAATTCGGAAAGTAAAACTAAGTGTGCTCAAGAGCACCGGGACAAGCTAAAGAATAAACCCCTTCCTTTCCAATTTGCTTAATGGTATCACATAGGCACTTCATTCAATCTTCAAGTTTATTTTACCTTTACAAAAGGTCACAATCAGAAATCTTGTTGAAAACATTAAAAAAAAAAGAAAAGTCAATCCTTTTAGGGTTGAGAAGTATCACTGCTCTCATTCTACATGAAGGGGAAGCTAAGGTATATGGATGTCAGTTGCAGTAAACTCAATAACAGAAGTTAGAAGATTAAAACTAGGACTACGGCGGAATACATTATAGTGAAGGGATAACCCTTTGCACTTCGTTTTCCCTTACAATTATTTCACCCAGTTACAAGATTCTATAATGCACAAAGAAAAAAAAAAAARRAAAARGSMAAAAAAGACAGGATAACTCCTCTTGACATAATCACAGAAGAAATGTTCAGCAATAAAACCATGTCCACGAATCATAAAATTAATCCTTCAGCTTTATTCAAGCTTGCCAAGACCTCCTCCAGAGAAGGCTTCAAGAAAGACCAACTGGAAAGAGCTTAGAGAGAGASGCTAAGAGGTCTAGAAACCACAGCCTGTGAAGTAGGATAAGAGCCTAGAGAAATCAAGGAGAGATGATAGTTTATGAATGCTTAAAAAGATGCTGAAGAGTCAATTCTTCCTCATAATCATAATGGACAATATAAATTTTAACTAACAAAATCTCCCTCCTTCTCTGATTTGAAATCAGTCACTGGACTGGATTTCCTAGAGAGGTCATGGAGACACCTCAATGGAAGTCTAACAGGTAGATCGTTACCCAGTCTCACCAAGCCTGCCTTGGAGCACAGAGGCTATGTGACTGGCTTACCAAGGTAACAACCCGTCCCACTTCTTAGGATYCTCTGTTCCAAGTGTTTTTGCAACACACGTCTGTGGAGGCAATAACTTTGGCTCCGCAGCTATTGTAATTTCACAGCTCCCCACTCGAAACAGCATGTCATTCAGACTTGGAATAATCCCCTCTGAGTATTTAGTAAGGTGATTAACAGAAATTTCATTATTCCGTCAGGATTTAATTTAGAAGTCCTGTACTGTTTACGTTATCTGTAAGAAATCATGAGGAAGTTGATGTCATGGCTGTACCGTGAGATATTTATAACCTTTCATGTGAAGGCTGAGTCAACACTCATTTTTGCCCAGAGCTGATTCGGTCATAAAAGAGTCTACTCCAAGCAGCTTTCACCAGAAGGCCAAACCAGAAGGAATCCAGAGCTTTGAATCTATTATTGCAGTCACATAATGCAAAAATAATTAAGAAGACATGCAAGTTTTAACTAGTTGAAGCCACAGGCTAGATTCTTATTTGAAATCAGTGTCAAGTCACAGAAAGCAACCAACTCCAGCTGAAACCCTGTCCCCCTTTAAATTCAGGCAGAACAATTAATTCTAGGCATGTTAGAGCTCTATGAAACTGGAGGAGCACTAATCTGACAAAAAAAAACCCTCCATGGTGCAATTTTCAGTGAGGAGAACATCCTTCAGCTGATGATCAAGTCACTGGAGCTATGCCGGTATACACCAGCAGATGTTCTGGTTCTTTTTCTTCTGGGGTGGGGAAAAAAAGCATCAAGAACAAATGCTGGGCTTTTCTCTGTTTTCCACTGTCTTTTCCTACTCTACAAACTAGGGGAGAAGAGAGCATTAAACCAAATGTCTTTCTCTAGACAGCATGATCCTCATTTGAGCCTTTCAGAAGTCTCCTTTCTGTAATCCACGTACCAAGGACTGCTGAGTTATAGAAGAGGAGGAGGATAAATGTTACTCCTTCTTCCCCTAGTTTCCCTGGAGGGGATGAGGGGATCACAGAACTTGCACAGAGAAATCTCTGCAAGCACAAATGAYGTGGCCAGGGCAGCCTCACACTGGCACCTCTGTGCACTGGGACTGGCCTAACCAGCACCTTTTGTTGGGATTGGAGAGGATGTGATGGATTAAGAGGAACAGCCCTTTGTGCATAGCAAAGAGGGCAATGCGGCAGGAGTGGAAAGCACTGTCTGCTTAGAGAAGAGTAGCAGATATGGTTGCTAGGCACAACGCCCTTAATATGAGCATCAGGCCACATCTTGGAAATAGGGATAGCCTGTGAAAGCTGTGAGAGTGCCCTGTAGGGATTACTGTCTCTCCTGTAGCACTGGAGGGATCGATGGCGGGACACTGGCCTTCTCCGCCCGTACCAATCTGCGGGAGCACCGCAGAGACACGTGCAGGAGACGCAAAAGGGGAATAACGACAAGGAGGGTCCCTGGTCCCAAACAAAGTTGAAAAGAGCATCAATGAAAAAAAAAAAAAACCAACAAACCAGGATACTTGCAATAATGCAATGCAGCTGAACTGAATGTCAGCCTGATTTAGCAGTTTTTCTGTTTCTAAATACTAGGTTTGTTGAGAAGAAACAAAGTGAAACTGCCCCCAAACCTATTCCTTATTGCTATGTATATAATGATGCTTTATGCACCCAGCCCCTCCCTTCTTTATTTTTGAAAAGCTGAGCTCAGCTCCCCATTCTCACAGCACATCGCAATTTATCTGCTTTCACTGTAGACTCTGAGGGTGGAAATAGCAAGGCTTTTCTTCTGGTGTTTTGTCTCCATGTTCTTCTTCTGGAAACTGGCAGCTGTAAGTCTCTTCTCTGTGGTGTGACAGTTGTGGAGCCACGGGCAGCCTAGAGAAGTTATGTTCCAGATCTGCAGTGAGAATAAGCAAAAGCACTGCACATACAAGAGGTCTTCAATACACGTCAGTTAGCTGCCCATTACCTTTACCAATACAGCCTCTCTCTGAGGAAAGGACAAAGATACAGGTGATACACCGCTTCTTAGGGAAACTAAGCAACCCGYCCAAAATCACAGAGTAAATGCATATTTACTCTATTTATTCAACTKAATTTATTCCATTCTGACTCTGGATCAATGGACACTTTGTTCGCCACTGAAAAGCTACACAGAAGTCCACAGAGGTGCACTTACCGTCAGCTCTGTGGTATTTTTCTTTCTTCAGTGACCATATGCAGAAATGCAAGAAGAAGGTCAGCAAGATGAGAACAAATACAGCCACTGCAGTAAGGATGGCCAGGATGGTGGTATACAGAGAGCCATTTGTAATAGGAACTGCAATTAAATACGTTTAATAAAGATTAAGAAATCATGTGCCCAGACTATTGTTAAAAGAAAGGCAGTTCTTCCAACAAAATTAAGAGATTAATTTCCTCTTTCTGTGGAAAATAATTTTCCAAGGAAAAAAAACAGTGCGGGTATTAACAATAAAACCGAGATGCTCCAAGTCAAGGGTGCCATAGATCACTGTCTGTGCTAAGAAGCATTCATGCAAAAAACCCACATGCCTGATCTCTTCATTGTTCAGTGTCTGTCTCTCTTGCAGCTATCACTTGTTCTATCTACTCTGCCTTGGTTTTTGCTTTTTGGGGGGATTTGGCTTCAATGTTTCCCTGAATAGCACTACAGCAAGACAAATTTTCACACTTGTGTCTGCCTCACGGAAGTTAAAAGTAGAACCTTTTTGCAATTTGTCTCAGCAGAACCAACAATTTCTCTGAATGAAGGGCCCAGACCTGAAAGGCACCAATTCATTGTAGGGACAAGGGTGGGGGGAAAGGCAGGAGCAGCGCAGCTTGCTGTCTTCAAGATACTCAGTACCTGCAAAGCCTGTACCCACTTATTCCTATCTAATTTGATCTATGATAAGACATGAGATTTCAATTCTGGGTGTTGTGGACTCAACCAGGRCTTGTAAAGGAACTGGATAGCTGACTAAGCTATTGTCTTCCTAAGAAAATCTAGCAAAACAGCAAGAACAGTCCAATGGAAAACTCTGATAATTTGCCAAATAAGCGTGCTCTACTCAAGGACAACTGTTGGGCTTTCCTCTACCTTTATTACTGACAGTGCTTTAATGGTGGAGTCTTTGCCYAGGTCCACAATTCTACCTATATTAATATTGCAAGAAACACAACAGTAATTTTCAAAGCAAATTTTCATGATAGCAAGCATGGATGATAACTATGCAGCAAGTCACCAACTGAAGAAGTGCAGAGAAAAGTTATAGGCTCAAAGAAACAAATCACTGTGAGAAGGTACCTTGCTCCAAATCTTTAGCAGGGAAACCACATACTGCATTATGTGTACCGTTGCCTTGCTTGATTGTTAGAAACCCAGAACCTTCACAACTAAAAGAAGAATAAGAGTCACATTTAGAATGTCCCTGCCTTTCCCTTCACTCCTCTCCAGCCTTTCTCTTGGCTCCCTTTCTTCCTTCCCTCCACTCCTTCCACAACTTGTTTCCTTTCTTTCCTTTTTATAGCAGTGCAGGTAAAGTTGTGAAGATAACACTACATCACAATTGCTTATGTGCACATTTTTTTTAGTCTCTTTGTTTCAAGTGGTGTCCATGTTTGGAATAATTTTGCATCAGTTTGAATGCAAACTTTGAATGCTTCAACTTGGAAGCAAGTTGAATACAGAGCAGTTTGTCTTAAGTTCTGCTTTAAGACCGACTATAAAGCCAAAGGAGAGAGAAATACCATATATTGCTGAATTTAAATAACTAATCATTTAATCTCATTRGTGATCCCATCCTTGACTCAATTTTATTTTCTAATTTAAGTATTAATCATTTGAGAATTTTACCATGCGTATTTCCAAAGAAGGAAAGTATTAATAAATACATACTCAGTCCAGTTACGGCACCAGCCATTCTTAACATTAGAATAGGTTCCTATCGCACATGGTTTACATTTGAATGTGAAGTCTAAAATGCCTACAAGAAAAGAGAACATGAATTATTAGTGGTCAGTGCCTTTAAAAGCTGGGGATACAACAGATTAGAGCACAATGCATTCCCTCTACGCTCTTTCTGCATTATGAATCACCCCCCTGGAGAAACACATAAGCAGTTCTTGCCACCTTTGCATTTTGGGAAATGTATGGGCGGACCCCTCACAGAAGAGGTACAGAATAGTCTGATCCGATAGCAGAGGGTGTAAAGTTAAGAGGCAACACAGAGTAAAAAAGTCTTCTACTGACAGTTCTAGTAGCTTGGAAGAAAAGTAATACTGAAAGTCCGAGCATGAAAGTGAAAGTCTCAAATTTAGGAAGGGAAGAGTTATAAAATGGGGAAGCAAGGCTTTTAGTCACGGAGGCCACGGTATAAATGCCATTTCTCTCTGCATCATGAGCCTTCCCAAAAGCAGGTTATAATAAGTGAAGGAAACTCTCTGCTGCTGAGCCAGCCACTTATATTGAACTCCGTCTTATACAGTCATTTGYGCTTCTTTAGTTACCAAGCTTAACCAGCTCCTCGCCCTCTGCACATTCAGGCAGTTTTTTGCAGTAGAGACATGCACTATCAACACAGCTGTATCCCTGGCGACATTTGCAGTCATGGTCCTCAACATTTTGACATGTGCTGTTGTCTCCTGTGAAGAAGAAAGAAGTTAGACTYGCCTTTGTCATAGAGGCCAGAAAATAACTTGACCATTAGTCTTACTGGCTGACACAGAAATAGTTCCTTACTGTGCTGTGGTAGAAAAAACGGATACCATACCAGAAAGATGTCACTCCCGTGCACACTGGGTATAGTTYAGAGTACTCAAATTCAGCACCACTCAGATTTTTACACCATGGTTATTCTGCGCACTGCATGACTTACCACTGTAATTCTTCTCTCTTATCTGGAATACCAGTGTAGGTCATGGTAGACAGAAGTAAGGCAGCAGGTTTGCTTCACTACCTCGTGCAGATTTAGACGCTGTGGGGTGAGGAGGGCACTGCGGTGCCCCAAAGAAGCACTACACATTTACTAGCCATCCAGCCAGCTCTCAGGACACTGCCAGAGCTCTCCTCAGTTAGGCTCAGCCATGTTAGAGGAGGGATGCCCAAAAGATCCTTGGYCAGTGAAGCTAGAGCTCCTTTTCCATGCCTTTCCTAACAACAGTAGCTGCTTCCTACACTCTGTTGGAAGAAGTGGGTCTAAATCCAAGCCATACAACCAGCACCCTTCCTACCCTCTGTCCTTCTATTTCTAGAGGAGTTCTGTTGTGAACTTTGCTTGCRCTCCAGAAATACCACCTCTAATTCTGAGAGGCTCCTGGGTTCATGAAAGCAAAGGATTGATCATATATACTGAACCCATCAGTAAACAGTATCAAGCAGTCCTTCAGGCAGTTGGAGACCAGTTAGAGGAGAAGTGCTGTTCAACCAGGAAGCTGTATAACCTTAAAGAAAAAAAAAATACAGAGGGAAATGCTGGCTAGTTCAATAGCGTGCTTAAAAACCCACAGTGAGTAGCWAAGATCAAGCAAAGATTATTTCCTGAGGTTGGTGATGGAATGTACGGGGCCACCAGGGAACTGCCCACATCTTCCTCTGCCCACTGGCCTCCTCTTACTGGCCTTCAAAACTTAATGAAGTCTGGCAGCAAAAAGGAAACAGCTTTGGGATGCTGCTTTCTGCCTATTACTAGTGGGTGAWTCTGGAGTTGATCCCACCAAGCAAGGAATCCCCTGCCTCATGCTGAATGACTATCTCGGTGGAAGGGAAGTACCCTGGGGTCTCCACACTACTGAGGACTCTATAGCTCTTCAYCTATTTCTTGCTTATTCCCACAAATCCCATGTGTTCACTCACTCCTTACACAGGGAACTCAGTGTCCTTGTTGTCGGYTGAGGCAAAAATATTCAAGCTACTAATAGGTAGGAGGCCGACTCCTACCTACGCACCAATGAAAGATGTAATTTCTCGGCTAATCCTGTTGCTAATCTGCAGGACAACAGCACTACCACACCAGCTATACGAGGCTTCCAGCAACCCTGTTTCGGGAGAAACAGAAAAGGAAGGTGCATTCCTTGCTGTAGGCCATACAAACAGCTGSATGTTCCCTACCGTTCAGCTCTGGCTACCGTCATGGACAGCAATAGATTAGGAAGAATAGTATGATTGTTCCTGGGACCAYGGAAGAGGTCATTAGAATCACCTGCTCAGCCTAACAGGCACAGAAATGTCACCCAGTAAGTCCTGCAGCTAGCCTGTTCCACCTCTAGTGCCTTAATTTGACTTAAAATTACAGGCAATTGAGAATCCATTACCACCTCACCACCATCCTAAGATCAGGCAAGAGTAGAGGTTAGAACAGGCTGTTGAAACTAATGATCACCTGAGACCTTGTCTGTGCGTTTACTTCTGGGACAAGCAGAGGTGAGTGGAATGGAGGGACTGAAGTGGGATGCTTCCTACTCTTCAGGACCACAAATTCCAAAGAACAGCCGGACAGAGAGCATCACCCCCTGTACTCCCTCTGAAGTCTGAACGGCACAGACAAACTGAAACCACGTTTGAACGGAGCAAGGGCTCAGAATCAGTGTTAAGTGAACACCTTCTTTCCTAGTGAGCAAGACCAACCCACAGAAACTTAGCTTTCCCTTTCCCACTACAGAATAACAAGTATAAGCACATAACAAATCTGAAACGAGTCCACTCTGAAGTTTATAGCTAAGGCACACTATGAATTTAGGGAGCAGGAGGGAAACCCTTGACGTTTTGTTTTGCATATACAGTTACTCGAGATACATTTACATACACACACACACGCCTGTTCCCCACACTTGATTACCCTGGTTGACATAAAACAATAGTGACAAACAGAAAGAAGACAGACACATCATTCCCTTACCTGTGTTTGACTTGCATTTGGGGCAGCATTTCTTTTGGTCTTTACTGATTATTCTCAGYTCGCCATCCTGGCATGGTGTTGCCAGAGTTTGCTGTGTCCATTGCCACAGGCACACCACCAGCAGCAAGGACGCTCGAATCTTGAGGTGACCGACTTGACTTGTCTGTTCAGTCATGTCTTCAGCTATACAACCCAAAAGCACACTACGGTGGGTTTGTATCAGGACTTCCCTGCAAAAGCACTCTTTCTCCTGACACTGTGGGAAGCCACTGTGCTTTTTGTGGCTGCACTCTTCCTGCTTCTTTCGGGGCGGGGAAAAGATTCTATTTTACGTCATCAAATTCTTAAAAAAGCAGGGCTAAGCAATCATGCACCAGTGACTCCATTAAAAGAGCAGCAGGTTAGGAGCAAGATGTAGCACCACGTAATTTGATTTTCAAATAATTTTGCAAGTTGATATASAATTGAAAATTAATGCAAATTAAATTAGCGTGTGAACTTCAGCGCTCTCAGACTATTTCATTCTGATTTAGAGTCCTTAATGAATTTAGAAACCTTCGAGGATATAACTATCAAATTGCAATGTATAGTAAGTCCATCCATCCACTCAGATTTTCTGACTCTGTTAATTGTTTTCAACTTCCTTCACTCTGGATCAGGAGACTCTTGAACTATTTTCCAGAGCCGAGGTAACTCCATATGGATACCATGAAACCAAGAGAAACCTTTGTCTTTCCCACAGGCTGCAAGATCAGCCCTGGTACCAAAATTGAAAATGGCTGCAGTGGGCTCTGTGGAGACACGTACAGCTCCTCTGACCCCCAGACCCCCGGGATTTAGGTCACAAAAGACAGCTGCTCCGCAAAATTGTACATAGGCACAGACATGTTGCCTGTAATCATCACCTGCTGCTGCGTTTCAATTCCAAAATGTCTTGCCTTAYACAAATGCATATGCAAACTTCCATCTCTGCTTTATGTGTAGACACCTTGCCTGCTTCCCCCCCGCTTCTATTTCCACTGTACCCCAGGGTTTGCTTCTATCCCTGTAACTTGTGGTTGCTTTTATGTGTGCACAGTGAAGATAATATTTAAAATCCAACCTCATTCTCAACTGAACAGACGAATTCTGATGCAGAAGCAGTTTTTAACGGATTCTTTTCCACACTGCATGTGATGACAAATAGGTCAAGGCAAGGGAGAGTCAGACCTGTGAAGAGAGATGCGTGTCTCTAGAAAATGCCATGCCTACAGCATTTGACATTTGCCCTGTTAATTCCTTAGTTTAATATACAGCCAATGAAGCCTGAACAAACTTCCTACACAGACATCATCACTCTTCCTTCAGTGTGTTCTACATGTTCTTCTTGAAGATTCATCTATGGATCTCAAAGAGTAGGTCAGTCAACACACTTTTCACTTAATCTTTGGTCTATTCAGGGATCTACCTGTGTTCCTGTCATGGGTTGGAAACAGATTGGTATGCAACAGACCCTTCTAGGTTTAGAAATGTATGCTGCAAAGCTGCTTGTCCTCTTMAATGTGCTAAGTGAAACCCTTCTATCAAAAGATGACATCCAAACTGGCTGCAAGCAGGCAAAAGACACAGGTCTCTGCCATCAGTTTTTCCCACACAACGCCCCTAGAAGGCCAACTGTTATGTTTCAGAAACTAAAAGCCTCCTACTTTGTACTTCTGCCAYACAGGAGATCCCCTCCTCTTCCCACACAGCACTGCTCCTCACACGTGTCTCCACCGCTCACGCTACACTGGAAACACAGACACGCTGCCGCTGCCGCCCAGCTGGCCACCGAGAGCCCTGGACACCACAGTCCTGGGGTTCAGGCCCCCAAGTCAGGATTCCCTTCACCAGCTCTTCCAAACAGCATAACCGCAACGCCTGGGCAACAGAGAGACAGGGAAGGTTTACAGGTACCGGTCAGGGTGCTGCCCCTGYACAGAAAACACGGTGCGCTCAGCAGCATACAAAACTTCTTCTTGCCCTCTTCAGAACTCTGCGTAGTCTTACGATGAAGACRAGTTATTAGGCAAAGCACTTGGACATTGCAGCAATAGACTCTGCAGACCAACCAGTTATGACCATTTCTGAATTGCACACAAGCCCTGACCAACTCTGAGGATATTTTTATTATCCCTGGCTCTTATAAGGRTAGGCTAATAAGGAGAACTTGTCTCAAAATCCTTACTACTTGGTTATGTTAAGATCCACCCCGGGGCATGCTGGCTGCAATACCATTTGAAAATACTCCTCCTCACATAATAGGGCAGGGGATACCTGGAGCACACTAAGCCGCTCCACCTTACTGTGGCTGCAGCCAGAATTCCTCGGGGCAGAGCAGCACACGTCTGCCCTAATAACAAGTGCTGCTACTGCTCTTGTAAACAGCGTGCTAGCCAAACTCTCCCTTCCACCTTCTCCTACCCTTTGCCCCTTCCCCAGCACAGGCTGGTACAACGGGGAAATGTGGCACCAGCAACTTTCAGAAGCTCCTCAGCGCGTCCATAAAGAGATTGTGGACAGGAGGGGACACACCTTCCCATTCAGCCCAAGACTCTCCCTGGCTCTGCAAGTCTTTCTCAAAGGTATTTACTCTCACCTGCTTGAAGAAAGCAAGAACAAAGGACCCAAGAAAGAAAGCCAAATTTCTTGAAATCAAGATTTCTTCATCGTCCCAGCAGCACCCGCCTTTGAGGTCAGGTGCTTCCAGTTTCATTAAAAGATAGTGTGTAGGCTCCCTACAGACCTAAAAGGCCTGCAAACCCTCTTACTGGCAACACTGATAGAAACTGTGGGACATGTCACAAACGGTCTTAGGAGCAACCCCGACAAATCGTTTATTCATGAGGTGTGCAGAGAAAAAAATGTATCTCAGGAATAGATGGGATCAGCTCCGTGTGTGGCTGGGAGACTTGCCCAGGGGTGCAGCTCAGGCTCCCCAGAAACTCCCTGAGGCTTTGTTATGTGTACTTGTATCCTGGGTGGAGCCCCACTGTCAATACTGATGTGGGGGAGACAAACTCTGGTAGGACCCTGGCAGTTCTTCTGATGCCAAAGCTGGGGTCCTGAGGAGCTCAGAGCCATTTAGCCTCACCTTCTGGAAGTTACACCTGGAATATCTGGCACACCAGTCACTGATAACTAATGCTGCTGAATAGCCAACAGGAAGAACTGGGCAATAGCAACACCTGGGATGGGTAATTTTATAACTAACAAAGGCTTGAGTGGTAGAAGACCAGGTCTCTAAGTTAGGCACCACACTTAGTCTCCTGCTGCCTTACTTTCTTCTTTTTTAGAAGAAGTATAGCAGTAGCAATAGACTAGACCATGTCTATCAGAAAGGACAAGGACAAGGACAGTGCAGTGGTTCCAGATGGAGGAACCGGCCATTCCCCTGAAGCTCAGAGATGGATATCAATAACTAGCACTGCCTAAATACCAAATATGAACATTAATGAGACTTTTGCTCAGCATCATAAACACAGCAACAGAGAAGGGACCTCCAAAGGTCCTACCGAGACAACTGGCAGGTGGTTCACAAGAGAACCCTAAGCCTGGCAAAGGTTGCACGCAGGCAGTTAGCGTATGTGACATCTGATACCTGGTGTTTACCAGAATAGGAACTAATAATTTATTTCCCTCTATCTTTTTTAAATATTGTTTTTTTCTGAATTGGTCTCTACATGTTTTCATTCTTGTTCAAGCATTACAGTCACGGACAGATACTGCCAGACGATGGAACATTTACAGTCAGATCACAGACAACAGTTGTACATGCCAAGTCTAAATCTCTAGAGTCAGCAGTGACCTTTCAGAGACAACTTGACTATCTGGCTTTAAAATCTTTGGGGCTTTTCTAAAGCTAACCTTACCTGTCTCTGATGTAAGGTAGTGACATTTCATCTGTCAATCCCTTTCTTGCTCAGTTCTGTATGTGACGTATGTCGGTGCTGCTAGGTTCCATGCTGCTGCCTGATCTGGTAGGGTTTCCAGCTCTCTCTGCACCTATTGATAGAACAAATGCCTATTTCACTCATCAATAAGCAGTAGTTCTCACTCCTTATCACCTGACGGTTTGGCGGTTTTATTCAGCAGCAGCTACAGGGTTAACTAGACAGTATTTGCCTGAGACTTTTCATAAATTAGGAATCCTTACCGTCTTTATCTTCACGCATGAGCAAAGGTTCTGTGGCCTGCAGAGTTTCTTTCAATCCATGTGACTTGCAACTTCAAAATTATAATCCCAAGGTTTAAAAGGCCATTGGAAGCAAAGTGGTCTTCGGGGTTGTCTGAGCACGTGTATCATCCAGTGCCTTCTCCTTTGCATGAAACTGGAAGACATAGCAGAGTCTCAAACAGGCAAAGAGAAGAAGCTAGGGGCCAAGATGTTCAGAAATGCCTCAGGGTTCAGAGTTCTCAGTTGCCACTAAAAAAAGAGCATCCAAATGCTGCTGCTACTGTCCCTTTTAAGAGAGACCCTGCAAGGGCTTGTGCTGGAGTTTGAACCGAAGAGTCTCCTGCGTGCCAGGCTCTAGCTCCTCAGTCCTGGATGAAGAGGTCTCAATCTTTTATGACTGTCTCCAAGAAATGAACCTCAGTTCTGAGTGTGAGGCCTCACTATCTCAGGAGACCTGGGGAAGATGGATTGCTTCTCCTTCCTTCAGCAAAGGAAGGGAGGCACAGAAACACGTGTGGCAAAAGACCCCAAGTACAGTGGCTCACCCCCTGCCCCGACCTCCCCAGAAGAAAGGACCCTTCCAGCCGCACCTGCCCATACCCATGCAGAGGCTCAGGGCAGATTAAGGCTGAAACTTCAGTGCACACAGTGATGGAAGAGAAGAAAAGATGTTGCAGACCTTCTAATCCCTTCTCCCTACCATGACCTGCACACGTAACACTAGAAGGAGTGCTCAAGGATAAGATTTGAAAGAAGAACCAGTGGATTTTTCCACACACTGAAGTGCACCGGTGTGACAACTTGTACCTCTGTCTTCAGGGCACACATTCCTAAGAGTATTTACAAAACTGGCTGTGAATTCTACTTTTGCCTACCTTAAGGATATCCAGCCACGAGCTGAACATTACACACATCGCCAGGAGCCTCATTTCACAGTTTCCTTTTTGCCTGGGGCCACTGGAGCCACAAATTTGCTGAACTGTCCAAATTACTAACCTTTTGGAAAGAACAAAAAAAAGGAAACAAAAAAAGAGCGTAACCACTTCTCAAACACGTAATTAGTTCTTGCAAGTCCAGTGGCTTTACTTACACTCTTTGGACTTAACGTCATCAATGAGATAGTATTGTTACCAGGCAGAGTATTTGGTTTCCTGACATTGAGATTTTGCTGATTACCCATAATGGGTGACCAAAGAAGCCATGCAGTTCTACAAGTAAGAGGTTGTTCACATGAAATCTACGTAATTTCTGAATGACTAATGATATTTGTTAGACCTATGTATAAATTGCCTTGTAAGCTCCATCTCATAAATTGTTTTCATCCCACTGTAAAAAAAACTCCATTGCTAGCTACAGGATTCACATTCTGTTGTACAGAACTTGTCTATGCTCTCGGGAAACAACTGTCAGACGGTCTTTACTGTGTCACGGCAGCTATGAGAGATGTTACTCAGACAAGGTGAAGTGACTTGCCACGCCAGGGAACCCGTGGTAGAAGAGCAGTTCTGATGGGCTGCAGAAAGCATAGAGGAACAGTCAGTGCACGGGGTGCAGGTCAGTACTGCAGCGAGCACATGGTGAGGCTGGCACCAGGGGGGGCACAGGGACATCAGCTCCCCAGAAGGATACCACATGAGTAGTGACAGCTCACATAGTACTATCCAAAGACTGGGGTAAAAGAAAGCTGAAGGACAAATGATTTAGCTGCTGCTTGAAACGAGAAGACAAAATTGTTGCGTTCCTTTCAGCTCTGCTGACCTTTAGGCCAGCCTTGAGGTTTTGCAGTGACTAGGACTGGCTACCCTGGGGGTTTCCACACCTTGGGGTATTTGCAGTGCCTGTCTAATGCCTGCCCTCTTTTGGCACGCAGGGAGAATTACCGCCCTGCAAACCTGTGACAGGTAAGGCTGGGGGCACAGGAGTCAAACACCGCGGCAGAGGCACGCGTGATTCACGTCGTGCCACGCGCGGGTTCCCGAGGCACGTTAAATTCCCACCCCGAAACAACGAGGGCTTTGCGAAGAGCCCCGCATCCTCCCTTGGAGCGGCGCCGAGCTCCGCATCGGAGCTCTGCCTTAGCCTGCGGACCGAGCCTCCAGCCACCTCCCCGGGCTGTTGGCACAGCCCGGCCGCCAAAAGCGGAGCCTCCCTGCAGGCAATCCCAGCGGAGCAGAGGCCAGGTAGTAACGTGACTGACATTTCACAGAGGGAAACCAAACCAGACAGAGGCAAAACCCCCAAGTCCCTGACATTACCAAGCTGTGCGTGTCCTTTCCAGCTTAGCACCCGGCATGGCGTACATCAGCGGATGTGACCTTTCCGAAGTCTCTCGTGGCAAACCTGAGTCACTTTGATGCGCTTCTAAGTCACAGGAGAATGTGAAGAGAAAATGTAGGAGATAAAGGATCTGGGGTAGCCACAGTAGCAGAAACTTGTCATATGCTTACAGGGGAAAACCAAAAAAAAAAAAGACAAAGGAGGAAGTGAACATAAAAAGCATAGACTTACAGACCTGTGTTGGTTTTTTAATTATAACTACTGAAACATGAAATACGTATGTTAACTGCCAAACCTGCAGTCTGAAAGGAGCGTTCAAGAACTGCAAAGTCTGAAAGGAGCGTTCAAGAACTGCAAAACCCAGCTCATTTATCTAAATTTTTTCCAACGTGGCTCTCAAATACCATCTGTTCTTGTCCTAATGCTTCTCCAAAACTAAATGCAGTTGGAGAAGCTTATTGCATAAAGCAATAAGCGAAACAAACCTCCATTTTAAACAAATAGCCTTGTTAAAACTCCAGGCAGCCATATATGATAGCCTCACATGTAAGAGAAAAAAATATTGTAGATAGAAATCCTGAAGACAAGAGGGGTTGTTTTTTTGCTTGGTTTTCCTCGGATTTTTTTGTAGCAATCTGACCTAACCTCTGTCTGTAGCTAACAACAAACAACAACGTAAGGGCTGGCCATGTGGCCTGTAACTCATGGCTAGTGCAGTTGAAAAGAAGTTCCATTATTCATGAGAAAATGGCGTTATTCTCACCCAGAAATACAAAATTATAGGAATTATTAGTCAGTTTTTCAGGTGGTTCTTAAACAATCAAGAGGCCAAATTTTAGTGACGACATTCAAGCAGACGGTTTTGCATGTGCTTAAGTGACTTCCTGAATCAGGGCTCTACGGCAAGCAAGATGCATTTAATTTACAAATCATACAGGTTTACCAAGTACTCTAAATGCCAACACAGTTCACACTAAAACCAGAGATAGCATTGGTTTGCAGAATAAAAGAAGAACTGACACCTCAGGTTCCTGCATTACACTGGAAAAAATTTCCAGTACAGCCCTGTCTTTATCAGCTTAGATGAAGCTGCACAACTTAGACTGTGTCTCTCTCATGTGCCTGAAAACGGGGAAATCTGAACGGTTGAGAAACAGGAGCTTACTTTGTAACACAGGCCCATACTTTTGAGAAGGGAAAGTTTCATTTCTGGCACATAGGAAGACAAGCGTGGGCAGAAGGCAGCACCAATTTGTTCAAGATTCTCTGCCTATTTTTAACTAGTTTCTGCCATTTTAGGGAGGATTGGAACAAAAAATCCAAGCAAGTTTTTCACAGGAGAGTGACAAGACTGAACATGGCAATTAAAAAAAAAATTGTTATTCCTTTATTTAGAGTGAAATATCTACATTAGTTTATTTAAACCGTCAGTCTACCAACACCCAAATCCTCAAAAAAAAATCAGATCATAAATGCCTCCAATCCTATCAAATGTTATTATGGTTTAACTCTTCTGATAGGATTATACGTCTTTGCACGGTGATTACAGTTCTACGGCAGTACAGCCAGCACAGACTGGCTCMCAGGCACCCATTAGCACAAAAGCCAGCAATTACAGCCTCTGAGGGCTTCCTACTACAGGCCTCCAGCCACCCGGCACGCTGAATCGTCTGTCTTCAGTTTTCCAAACGTGGATGAGCAAACGCAACCCGCCCTCAGCTACCCTACCTCTGCCGTGCACTCCCAGGGCCAGTATCAGCTCCTCCTTCAGCCAGAGGGAACCYGTGCCCCGGTTTGCAGGAAATCTCTTGATCAGGAGGCTGTAGGAAGGCACAAGAACACAGTGCACTCCGGCATCTTCCTGTGCGGCTGAGCCAGAGGGCAGAAACAAGAAAGATGGGTGCGAACAGCTAATTAGCCCACACCGCAGAGGAGCTCTGCTGCCACTGCAAGCGCTTCTGTCAAGCCAACAGCTCATCTGTTCCCGTGGGCTGTGTTTTCACCATATAACCCGCAACCTCAGGTAGCTCACTAGTTATCTGCACCTCGGTCAGTTACATGGAAACACGGTACTTGCTTTATTGCCTCTAAAGTGCAGCCTACAAACTCGATCAGAATCGTTTCCAAGAATTCGCTGGGTGTTCCCTGGACTGCAATTCTCAGATTCATCATTGCCCTTTGCCTTCCGATTCACTGCAAGATGACAGTATCTAGGCCACAGCACACTTTCAAAGACCTCCACATTCACAACCGGGGCTCTGTGTTTTTGAAGGGGCTGAGCCTTATCATCTTGAACGTCCCAGAAACTCTCAGGTCAAAACTGCTGCCAGGCCAGATTTAGAGAGAAAAACACTACACRCAGCTTTCTCAAATCACGCAGGAAGCCAGGGGCAAGGCAGCACGTGAACTCAAACCCCGCTATGCCATAGGATTGACCATTTGGSGATCCTGCTTTCTGAGAGCATTATACACACTGGAATAACTTTTTGCTCAGTTGTACTCTCCAATCACACACRTCATACACGCGCATCTAGCTGTCACCACAATTTATTTCAAAAAGTCACTATCACACTTTGTATATAATACAGACGTTTATATACATTGTATATGCTCTTCAAAATAGGAAATCACTGCTAAGTACACCATATGTATAACATATAAAAAACCATATGTTTAAAAACATGTTTCTAGACACCAGTTGTATTCTTGAATACTTTCCTGTTACATATTTTGGCATATGCTTTGGTACTGTGTATATAAAATACCTATCTCTAATGAGCTATCTACTGAGGAGTTATATTCGAAGTGAAAAACACTTCTGAATTATATAACTTTCAAGTTTACTTCTCCTTGAACTTTTACACTGGTTATTTAAATTATATCAAAAGCTATTGACAATAACACTTCAGGTTTCTCTCACTTACTTCAGATTTTGAACTTGCTACCTAAAATTTGAATGCTTTCCAAAACTACAGACTGATTAACTTGTGGTAAAACATTACAGAAGTAAAATTCATTTCATACAGTGTACAGGCAAACAACCAGGTATTTTAACTGCACAGAGACCAAATCAAGAACACTTCTTCAGTTCTGAATGCAGGTTCCACTGACAGCATGCACAAGGTGATCATCCAGGTGAATGGTCAGAGCACAGTTCAGGCACCTATCCCGTGTTACATGACCTTTGCACGTCTTTGCTAAAATGCGACCCTCGAAGGCCCAGAGAGTCAGCACTGTGTTAAGAGTTCAGCTCTTGCCTCTTATCAACAGAGAACATCTAAGGAGTTACTCTTTTCTAAACCATCACAAACATTCATAAGCAGAAAAACTCTAAATGTCCATGTACATGCTCCTAAACCTGAGACATAAACAGACTTTCCCCAAATCCAGAGCACTGCCTGGAGCCAAACTTGCTTGTGGGTTTCTCCCTACATCCACAGCCAGCAATCAAGTCCCACAGAAGTTTTACTGTGGAGATGTCCGAGCTTGACTGAAGCAGCCTTGCTGGTGACGGACACACCAGGGTATTCAGCACAGCAGGATGTCCACCAAGAGGAAGCACACAGCATGTCGGTTGCACAGGGCTTACAGATAAAACATTAGTTATACATGGCAACTACTGMAGTTTACAGTGCAGACAAGTGGTACTCTACCTTTCCCCCTATTTTGAACTACAGTTTCCACTAATAATGTTCTAGTCAGAAATTACCATTCCCTTTGCTTTCTGGCAATCCACATATTCTACTTTACACACACATGAAGATCTCCATGGAGATTTCCAAACAGCTGGGAGATCTGGAGCTACCTGGTGATCATGAGTAATTCCATTTGTTGGCCTGACAATGGGGATACTGCTCAATATGTTAACATGACATTTTCTCGACGGGTATGTTTGAAGAAATGCAGAGAAGAGAGAAGTGGTATTGAACAGCCATTTCTCAACAGTCTCTTAACAACTAGCACCAGAATTCTTGTGCTCTTCTGGTGCATGGCCAGCATGAGAGTTACCAGCAATGACAACCGTCTCTGGAGGCACAGCTGACATATGCCACTCAACTTGACCAAGAAGAAATAACTTGAAAAAATGGAAGCACAAAGGAAGCTGGCTAGGTTCATCAGGGGAAATCTCCACCTAAAGTGAGGAGAGTTCATTTGGGAACTAGACTGAAACACTGGAGATAACCTGCACCGAGAACAGAGAGACATGCTCTGCTTAGCATCTCAGAATTGTAAGACAAGATATAAACTCACTCATAAAGCAGGTCTTTTGATTTCCCTGTTTTTCTGTCGGCTCAGTGATCAGAACTTACAGCTTCATAAACACCTTCTTCAGTCCAAAGACACTACCTACAGAATTGGCTAGAAATGCACAGAGGACTGTATCAACTCAGCCCTGGCAACAGGGATGCTGGCACAGGATCTGCCTAAGAGAAAGAATCACATGATTCCACCAAGAACAGCTACTCCCATGGGTCCTAATGCCAAAGGGGCCACTCAACGAGACCCAAAGGAACCGAAGTACAATTAAACAGTTACACACATCCACACATATAGCCACAGAATGCACTGTCACATCACTTGATACAGTCGAGCGGCTCAGAAATGCAGGAAACAGTAACGTAATGTGGAGTCAGTTTTTGATGAGACTAGAATTGGAGTCAATATGTTCTTCCTGGATAGGAATTCGAAAGCTCCTTTCTGAAAGACAGATAATAAAAAAAAAAAAAAATACTGTACAGAGTAGAAAGGGCAGGAAAAGGGAAGCCAGGGACTTGTCTAGTTTCATGGATGACTAGGCATCTATGACTGACATTTGGGTCAGTGCTTGTCTTTCCAGACAGTGCTAGGAAACACCAAGTGTAGGGAACAGTGAAAATACACTTTACCATTGCTCTATGAATGGAACATTAGGCAGCTGTGGGCTGACTCAAGAGTCAGGCTGCCACTTAATTCTGAATATAGAGTTCAGCTCTTCTCAGTCAAACCTATCCTGTGTTTGCAGGAGACACTTCAAGACAGTTCACTTCTATGTAGGCAAGAAAGTTCACAATATACTCTTTAAAAGACTGTTGATTCTAGATCGTCTCTGTACCGAACAGAATTCCCTGCACAAAATCATCACATCATTTTTGCAGGGACTAAGGGAGGAAAAAGCTAGGAGGAGTTAAAATCGGAGAAAAAGAGAGAGCGAGAATCCTTCTGCATGGCAACAAGCAGGGGAACCTGTGCTCTGTAAGAATGCAAACTTGAGACACTATGACCTCCAGTGCATCAGGCTAAATAGAGGATCACCCACTGGTATTAACTGCAGATGACACTGTGCTACTTAGGCCAGGTAGACTTCATTATGATTGAAACAATTATCAAAGTTCAAATAGGGGGCCCTGATTATTCTCTTTCCTATACATTTTTCCCCATAAAAAGAAACTCACCCTGATGGTTGTTTCTACAAGGCCTCCTCTTGGTCTCTTTTTTGACTGCTTGGATAATCAACAGGAGGATGGACATTCCACTCACCATGAGCAATATCAGACAAATAAGGATAAGTGATAAAGACCCTGGAAGAAAAACAGAAGAATACACTAAAAAAGATTCATGGTTCTAGCTGGAGCTTCCATGGCTTTCCAGCTTCAAAAGAAGGAACCTAGAACTCCAGACCCCTGAACCACAAAGCCTAAAAGTCCCAGCTGTCAAGCAGACTAGCAACTAGTCTGGAATCCTGTGTGTGTCTCACTGAAAGACTGTGTAAAATAGATATGGCTTCTGAGAAAGAGTGTGATTTCATTTCCAATGAAATCAGTTTCAGGTGAAAATTTCTGACCAGCTCTAGTAAATAGAGAGACTAGACTTGGTCATTCCCTCTCCTTACCCCAGTTAGTCTCTGTGGGGCTGTTCATATCCGAGCAAATGAAAGGAATCACACTGGGTCTGGACGGTGAGAACATTGCAGTCGACATATTATTCTTGTGGTCAGTGGTGGAAAGATTCAAAGCAGGTGTTACACTCTGAGAGGTAGCTGGCTGTGTGACAGGGTTGCTGCAAACAGCATCATCTGTTTTTGTGCCTTGTCGAAGAGTTTTTTTCCCAAGAATGCTGCAGCTAGAGATGTAAAATAAATTAGTGCAGTTTTTCAAACAGTTGCAGTAATGACTTTATAAGTGATCTCCATGGAATAAGTGAGCGAACACTACAATTCTTATTTTATCAGTACAAACCCAGGCTTCACCTTTCCTAGATTCTACAGATATCTGAAGAACAACTAAGCTAATCGAAGTTATTACTGGAAAAAAAGTGATATTCTGTTTTTGTTAGCATCTGTACATGTAACAGCCTTGAAGCACAGCTGCATTTGGCAAGGGAACCTTTTGCTACAGACACAAAACAGCCAGACCTTAAAAAAAAAAAAAAAGGCTGAGAATACTGTTGTTGCTATAGGTGAAGAGGGAAAGGGCAGAAGGCAGACAGATGCTTCAAACCAGTACCCAGACTGCTCAAGTCTCCTGAAAGTCATGAAGAACATGGTTTCACTGCACTTACTGCAAGTTTACTCTACACACCATGATTTGGGCATCAACTGCTACAGAAGTAAACCCAAAATGTTGCTCTGAACACATCTGGATCAGTGATACATACTTGGTCCAAGGTTGACAGTTTTCATTTCCCCCTGTGGAATAAGACCCTTCAGGACATGGTGAGCATACTGGAAAAAAAGGAAGAGGCAGAATTTGAGTTCAGTTAGCAACATAACTGTATGACAGCTACACAGTAATTACACTAATAGCTTATACTAGTAGTCTAGCTTATCGAACAGACCCAACAAAACCCACATAGCCTCTAAAAACCATAGTCATTGGGTCAGAAGTAACACAACAKGCTCAGTGGTTCATTTTAGTCTACAGCTGGCAATGTTTCCTGTTTTCTCTACTGGCTAATTATGGGTATTAACAAGGAGAGCATTAAGATTTCTGACAGCTCAGGAATCACAGAGCAACAGTCTGCACAACTACCCTGCTATAACACTTGCGTGGAGATATGAGACAAATGACAACAGCTTTTACACTAGAAATAACCACCATCTCCCCTAAGTGGAGGCAAGAGTTTGGAGAGTCTGACACATCACTAACTTACCACTTCCCAGTGTGTATCCGACATCTGGCATGTAACCTGCCATACACTTGCAAATTCTGTCAGAGGTCTTCTCACACTTCTTCACTTCCACGCTCCCCCTCCCTAGCAACAATAGAATAAAGGGCAAGTGAGAGACAAGAAATAAGCTAAGAAAGAAAAAAAATTAACTACTCAGTGCCTATTTGTTGTGCGTAGAAACAACCGCAGAGAACAGTTTATTAACAATTCTGAAGACACCAATTTTCAGGTAGTCTMAGCCTGCTTCCCTTTGAAGGCTCTACCATCAGTACCAACCCGGAGATATCAGCTATTGAAATAACAACCCAGTCTTTGGACTTGGTCATCTCCAGTGACAGGCTTTATGACATCAACCTTTGAGGAGCACACAAAGATAAGAAAGSATAAGAAGACTGATTGCTTCCCAAATTTGTACGAAGAAATCACCACTACACAGCTGACTTACTAGYGTTGCAGATGGTACAACTCTTGCAGAATTGGTGGTTGTGCTCACTACTAAAGTATTCRTCTTGACAGGGGGCACAGACTGTGTCTGTTGTTGCTGTGCAGCGGCTTCTCATTCTTTCACCTAAAACAAAGACCACGTAGAAAGAGGAACTGATCGTTATCAGMAGGAAACTCTCTTCATTTTCATGCATTAGAAGAGTGCCCAGGAAGTGACAGTTCCACTTACAACTCTGGCTGAAAACACTCAGCAGATTTAGACATGCCAGAATCCCTAGAAGTTTTGACCCATAGCATCACTGTAAATTAAGCAGCTAAAATGGGCTAGTAGGGGCCTGATGACTTGCTGAAAGTTCAGGCAGTGCCCCAAACGATTCTCCCAGGGGATTCCARATATCACTTCTTCAGACCACCTTTTCATATGGTTTAGACATCACAGTTTGCAGCCAATGTCAGTTAGGAAAAAAAAGCAGGTTTTGAGCATAGCAATAGGTCTGATCTCCAGTGTAATACAACGGCTTTATGACAGATCCTGCCTTCCCTTATGAGATAAATGATGCAATTCAACCCAAAGTAATCCCAAACAGGTACAAAAGATGGCAATGGACTGCTCAGGTTTGCACAAAATTCATTAGTGAAGCAGTCAAGAATAAGTGTTTGTAGTATCTTTCTGTTGGCATTCTGAAAGCCCATTAGGCATGAAAGAATGCGGTTGTACTTTGATATGCATCTCCACTGGCACCCAACAACATCAAAGATGTCACTAGCTCTACTTCACAGTGAGCACAAGATGTAAGGCAGGCATTTGTTACTACTCCAAACAGTACGTGTGTATCACACGTTGCATTTAGAAACAAGCTCTGAATGCCTGCACCCACAAATTCCAATGTGCATGATACACAGCACTTACCACACAAGTTCAGACTGATGCACTGGGATGACAAGGTTCGTGAGCAAAGCGACTTGATCAAACTGAAACAGCAAGTTAACTGTGGTTCTTGGAAAAGGAGCCAGACATGTTCCTTCTGCCTCACTAGCTTCTCTATACAGCACAGGCTGCAGGAACTATAGACAGCTTTAATGACTAGGATTTTTACAGCTGAGCTTAAATACATCCTTATTCTCACAGACTGTTTCTTTCATTTTGATTCTCCATTTTCCCATTCTGCAGGTGAACAATGAGCACCAAGTCTCTTGCTCACTCTGATTTTCTCCGCATTTTATTGAGTGCTATCAGTGGCAAAATACGGGAGATTTTTAGTGACCACAATACATGCAATAMATACACTTCTACATTTTTACCATCTACACAATCAGGCAGAGACTAAGAAGAAATATTTCCCCAACAGCAGCAGATTTGCTAACAATGCAAAAAACCTGATAAAAGTTCTTTCAGTGCAAGGAAGAACAAAACACTTTAGAGATAAAAGATCATCTGTATCTGCATACAAGTATGCCTTTCTTTAAATTGAGTTCAGAAACTCAACTTCAATAGTTTTGAAAATAATGCAATAAACTGCCTCAAGTCTTAGATTAAAGGTTGAATTTATTCCAATTATCATCTTTGAAGATAATACTACTGCATTAGTTCATACCATATCCATTTTGTGTGGTAGACTTAATTTTGAAAAGAGAAAGTAACTATTCTGAAAGATGCACATAAAAYCATATGCAAGCTTTTAAGTTGCAACTGCATTTACAGACATGATCTACGCTCCCTCTAGGCACTTAGATGTACCCTTCTTTTACTACAGTCAATATTGACCGTACTAAAAATAATCACTTCTGTTAAGGGGATTGCCCCTGGAACAGCAGTATTACCTGTTAATTGTTGTTACTCTTCATCACTAAGTCATTTCTATAATGAAAATCCAACTATTAAAGTATTTGAGGTTTGATATTTTGCATTTGTGCTTCTCAGTACTGCATTGCCTTCAGAGATACTCAGATTGTGGAAAAAAACACACATATGCATGCCCAGAATTCAGACTAATTCAGTTTCTACAATAAGAAAGGAGGAAACAAATACATTTCCTGTCAAGTTACGCTTTGCTAATCTCTATGAATCAAGCATATCTTTTTCCTTAAAAAGCCACCCAGTCTTTAGTAGTATAAACCTTGCTACGAAAGAAAGCTTAAAAAACATCTTTAGCAACAGAACTAATTACCTAAAGTTTTCCATTAGTCTGCAAGATATCTGAGCTTCTTTATGTGATAGGTAAAGGACAGTAACGTAAATGCTACCATCTTTTCTCAGCTAATATTCCCACAATGAAAATGCACCAGACTGACACATTAAGGAAGCTAAGCCACACAAAAGAAGTTAAAGAACATGTAGCTCTTTCAAAGGGCAGGATTCCTAAATTTATTATGTCATAGAAATAATCTTTGTCAGTCTAGACTGATATGAAAGTCTCCTCATCAAATGCTTTTTCTCCATGTTATGCTTCCTCCATTTGAATGATATTTCCATCAAGCTGTTTTCTACCACCTGTGGGTTATTAACCGATAGATATTACATCGAGCAAGTATAACCAACATCCAGTGAAAATTACTTACCAGGGGCACAGTCCTTGCAGCATTTTTCACGGAAAGGATATTGATGTTCTTTGCATTTCAATCCCAAGCAATGGCTAATAGTGACCGTCAGCAGCAAGAACAAAACAGTAGAAAAATGCGAGTAAAAATCTACAGCTACCATAATGCAGCCCTACTGTTCCAGCAAAATTCTGATAGTGGCAAACTCTTGGAGAAGTGATTCTAAGCTGCTGGTGATCAGAACAAATTCATATGTCAGTTGCTGGGAAATTCCCAGCGTGTGCTCCACGCCCCTATCCTTCTTCCCACACCCCACAAACCTATTTTTTGCAGTTCACAACTGAAATATTCATAGGCAGAAAGACAGCATGCTGAATWGTGTTATGAAGAGATTTCTATTCATAGCCTTAAAACAGAGCGCCTCCAGACAGGTACATACCTCTCTACKTTGTATTAAAGCTCAGGCCCTGAACGCCAGCAGAACTAGAAGAGATGATCCTTGTTACTGTGAAGAGGAGTATTAAAGCAATACAGAGGTAATGCCTGAAAACCTTCACGGAYGAGACCATAGGTAAAATGAAACATAGCCCACATAGGCTGGCTCCTTAAAAGGCAAAGTACAGACAGATTCTCTCCCCTTGCTCTCTCGGTAACGGCAGACCCGTGACTTTTATTGCTGCATAAAAACCAACGTTGTTAATACATTTCTCAGGGAGAGTGCGGAATCACAAATCATCAGTCATCTCGATATAGCCCTCAGGAGCCAGCAAAAGCTACAGATGAGAAGCGTTTGCAGTCTCCATTTCAACTCTTAATATGAGACTCCCTGCATTGCCATTGAAGAAAAGCAAGCTCCTGACTCCAAAATAGAGACTTTACGTTACCCCTACCATTTGCTGCCGCGGAAATAAAAGCTTCCAGCAGAGGTGCGCTCTGCGAAAGCAAAGGATGCAACATTCACCTACCAGCTACTTTTGATGCCTATTTTGTTCCACAGAAGCCTGTTAACTCTGGAATCCAAACCCCCAGAAGGCTTCTCCATCCAGCTGTACTTCAACTACCTTCACACTCAGTAGCTGCATGCAGGAAATATCCAAATTTCTTCCCACTGTAGTATCACACTCAATGCCATTTAAGTGGCTTTACGCCTCATGACTCAGTCATTCCCTCAGCACTATTTAACCCAATTTTTTTTTTTCTCCAATTCTCTTTCACAAACAGTAGCAGACTTTACCTATTCAATAAGTCAATCATTATTCAGTAAGAAGCTGAAAATGCAAAATCCTATATGTTCACAAACAAGGTAAGGTTAAAATTCTGCTATATACATTTAAACTGAAAACTCCCAAATTACTAGAGCAGTGACGGTGAAGCATTGATATTCTTGTTAAGGATACTTTAATACAAATTAAATGCTCATTTAATAAAAGCAGGTAGCACACAAACTTCATACACCATCTTGAGAATTCAACTTTTATGTATGGCATCCTCAAGCGTCACCAGGCTTGATATTGCCAGGTTCCTTTATGTGGCCATATTATGCAAGTAAATAAAAGAGGGAGAGAACACAGCAATTATCCCATAGCATTTTGCATCTTGGCTGGATTTTCACCAACGCAAATTAACCTCTCCCAAATGCTGGCATTGCCGTGGGGATCACACGTGCCACAGGCTGCTCCCCAAAAACAGCGTGGATGCAGCTACTCTGGCTGTAGTAGGAGAGGAGAGCTTCAGAGTGGTGAGTTGAGCCATGCTATGGGTCAGAAATAAGATCCTGTTCTGCTTTTATTCAATATACATGTATCATTTTTGACTATAAATGCTTATCCTAGATACTCTATACAAGCTTTTGAATTCTGGAAAGACAAAACATGTCCATGAGATAGTAGTACTCAGATACCAAGTCCTATTTACAGCAGGCAGATTGCTTGTGTACATGAAAAAAACAAAACCAAAAAAACCATGGAACTCAAAACCAGTGCTTAATAAAAGGCTTTAAAGAAAAAGTCACTAAATTCCTTAGGGACTACAGGCAAGTAAGGGTTCCCCTATGGGAAAGGGCCTACAACAGTCTGAGAAAGATCGAGTGCATATAAAATACTTGAAGAATTTTTATAAAGAAATACGTCTATGGACAAACTAGAATAGTTTGAACTTCCAGAATTCCAAGACAGGAATATTCTCCAAGACAGGAATGTACCTCCAAATCTCACCATGCAGTTCACTTTATCCTTACAGCTGTTAGTTAACATATGATCCTGATTTCTGGCAGAGAAAAACAAAACACATTAAGGTGCAGAACTCCATGCATACATTAAAAATGAATTTTTTGCAGCTGTTCCTCAAGTTTCAGATTTATCAGGTGTGCGGCAAATACTGCAACAACAGTACATACTTTAACATTTTTGCACCTGCTAGCTAAATAGTGTGTTACTTTGTATTTTCAAGGGTTTCCATGCTCACATTATCAGAAGATTAAACTAAGACTGCGTATGCATAATCTTTGCCTCTATCGACAGATAAAGTCCCAAATTTCATCATCGTATTTCAGCTGCTCAAGAATCTCTCTGCAAGCTAGCGCTTGCTCTCTGAGCATCAGGTGTGAGAAGATAGAACTTGTCCACTCAAATTATATCTAAATAATTGAATCGTGCAAACAATTAAGAGTATAATACAAGAACGCAGTCAGAACATTTTTACAATTATCAACTAATATTGCTAAACGTTTTGTCTTAACTAGATTGCCAACAACCACATTGCAAAACTGTATGTTTACATGTATAATTTTGTGTTAATTCAAAGTGCAGGTCATTGCATATTTATGAAACCTTAGTTAAAACAACAGAAAGCAACACCTAGACCTTTTGCCAATCAATCTAACACAGCCATACCTATGACTTCTGCTAAGCACCACATTTTTAGACAATGGGATCCTGTTTTGAACATCTCCAGATTCTAGCCATATTAAAATCTCACCACCCTGCAGTCAAGTACATGTGGGGCATTGGTAAGGGGGTGGAAGGGAGTGGGGGCTGACTAACGTGGCAGACGTTCTAAGCTCATTTTAACACGAGATTATCAACTGAATTTATCCCTCTCTTACAGTTCTTTCAAAATCTTATTTTAGTTTGTCTGTCCTCTGAAGAGTTTCAGTTTTTCCCACTCACTGACAAACCTAAAACCAGCAACATTTCCAAAGCATGGAGAAAAATATTTAATGAAAAAAGATATATACATATAAGACGACTCTGATACAAGCCACTTAAAAAAAAAAAAAAAAGAGAGGGAATAGTGAAACAGAAACAGACAGCAATACTTATATTTACATTATATTAAGAGAATAAATTTAATCAAATATAACATCTCACTTGGATTTTCAGGCAACCCTTCAGAAAGAGGGGTTTTTGCAGTAAAGATGGAACCAAAGCAAAAATAAATTTTCTATTTTAGACAGTAGTGGATATGACCCTTGTGTTGCAAGATGCTTTCTAGAGATTACCCAAAACCAGACTGATTAAAAAGCTTCCCATGTGCTGACTGTACGTTGCTCTGGCAAAAGCAGTTCAAAAGCAAAGCCTGAATTTCCCCCAGCTTCATCATTCATGAGTTCATCAGCATCATTAATTTGCACAGAGGCAAGTACTAGTTTTAAYAATGAATTTTAGTTAGGTAGTAATCATACACCTAGCTGAAACCCATTGCTCTGTTCTTTAAGTCCACAAAGAAACCTTCCCCATTGTTTCATTTTAGAATGAAATTTGATTTTTTAAAACATAAGCAATCTCAGGTCTCTCACATTCCCAGTGYAGCTGCAAAGACAAAACCTGTCACACTATAACCAGTTTTCTTTTTAAAGTAGATGCAGAAGAGTTTCTCTGTAATATTTAAAATAAGTTCTTCCCCACAGCTCCTAAAGATAGTTCAGCGATGGCGGAGAACTTCTATTAAATTCTCAACAATACATACGTAGGTTGAGATGCATTGAGAAAAATACTAGAAGATTAGCCAATCAGTCTATGTACAGATATTCTCATGAGGTCAGCGCACACACATTTGAACCACAATCCCCTTTACAAAAGCCAACATCTTTCAGTGTTATTTGTGATTTCCATGGATCAGCAGCTATGAGGGCAACAAGAAGAGTTAAATATTTAAAGAAGCCTTCGCCAAATATGATTAGCCAAAAGCTGGATTAACCGTACAAGCCAGGACGAACTGATATAGTTCAGCACCTGCCCCATTATTTATGGGCCACGTTTTTCCCTTCATACCGAAGGCAACAGAGCTGTAGATCTTATGTATGGACGGAAGGTTTTTTTAAGTCTAGGACAACGCACTGTAGGCATATAACAGATAGCAGCAAAGTAATTTTCTGTCTGTTTGGGGGTTGGATTTTTTTTTTTTTTTGAAAGCCAGAAGGTGCTTCAGAGCTCTGGAAAAGCGAGCTGGATCAGAACTCCTCATGGACGTTACGTGCATAGTCCATAAGCTTGCTGCCTGTGAAGTATTCACTGTATTTCAGGATCTCCTCCAGCTCTAAGTGATGGTTTTGATTTTCATCTGCTACTGCTATCATTTGCTTCGCTTCATTTAGGGCATTGTATTCATTCCTAGGATCCATATATTCCTAAAACAAGTAAGAAAATAATTTTCAATCACTAAGCACACATTTCCACACATCAGAATTATGAACCTTAGCTCTATGTAAGGTTCAGCAATTATGAGACCAACGTAAGCCATCCCAAAGTGAACATAAGTCATCGAAAAAGGTGTTAGCACGTCTTTTTAAACAGGCTTACATTTATCTCCTAGCTATTTTTCCATTCATTGCTTCCTTGGCTGTTCTCAACAGAAATCCAGATTTTTTCAGCTTATGCTAGTGTCTACAATAAAAATATTTTTGACAATTTGGTTGCAAACTAAACTCACTATCAGATCTTGTGCTTTTTGTGAAGAAATATCGATTAAAAATTAGAAAGTGGCACACTATTGATCTGTATTACCTAAATTTTCTGGTTTCTGGAGATAATCTTTTTAGAACATGTTCAATTTAGAACTTTCTTGTTCCATTTTAAACCACCAGGCAGACATTACAGAGGTCAGAAGTCTCAGAAACAAAGCATTTTGCTCCTTCACCTAACTTGAAATAGATTAAAAGTTTTCAAGCAGTGCACTTCAGTTCATCACAGAAGACTCCAGATTATCTTCAGTTTCTTCCCAGAAGATGTGACATACATGTGCGTGCATCTATGTGTGTATACGTATACAAAGACTTCACAGATAAAAACAGCTATTTTTAAAAGAAAATTCTCAGTAAAAAGGCTATTAACATTCTCTATGTCACAATATTACTGTTTATCCATACTACCACTATCGTTCATACCCACATATTTGCATACTGAGAAGGTTAGGAACTTTAACATTCTTCCTGTCTCGGGGAGACCACCAACATTTTAGAGGTTCTCCTTTCACACTGCCTATGCTGCAGTTTGAATTCTGCTAGTCAAAGTACATTCTTACATCCAGAAAGGAAAAAAAGCCAGAAACGAGCCACGAGCCTCTTCCATTGGCCACAAAACTGACACAACTACAGGGTGCAAAATATTTCATGTTGCTTGGTAGACTGTTCTGCAGACAGGATTATTAGAAGAAAGCCTTAACTCTGCAAAATAAAGTCCAAAAAGGCCACAAACTAGAATCCACACTTGAAAATAATAATTTGGTTTTTTAACAAACAAAAACACTCTGAAAGACAAGAGGTATCTGCTATTTTCCAGGCTAGTGGGGCCCCAAGGTTTGTTGGTCGTTGGGTTTTTTTGGTTTGTTTTATTTTTGTGTTGGTTTTTTTTTTTTTTTTTAATGAATATATAGATTGCCAGTTACTCCTTTTGCAATTGAAAGTATGACTCATTGTCCCATTAACCAGTGCACCTAATGAAGTCTGTGACTTGCTTGCATGCACTCCATATCCATACAAATGTCTATGTGACAAAAAAACCCCTAAAAGCGTACCTATGAATAAGTTATGCTAGGAAAACTCCCCCTCCTCTTTAACAAAAAGGTAACAACACTATCTGCAAGCACTATAGAACAATACTATAATCCAAAGTTTTGTAAAGTAGACACACACACAACCCCTGTACTGTTAATTCAAATATTTTTGGACTTCATATTCTCTAAAGCAGTTTCAATCCTGTATTTAAAAACTAACTATTGGTTTTAAGAACACTAGAACTAACTATTTGGGGAAGACTTACCTCAAGCTCTTCCATTGTGACAATACCATCATGGTTAGCATCAATGAGCTCCTCAAATTCCTTCCTTCTATCTTTTACCCAGTCATCATCAATATCTTGAGCTTGCTGGTTCTCTACAGTACCAACAGGTAATGAAATGAACTCTGAAAGGGTAAGTTTCTTATCTCCGTCTTGATCTACAACAGAAGTACATAATAACTGAAAAGTATTTGCTTAATGCCCATTAAAAATGAGAAATTCCTTCACGTCAGAGATGCCATTGCTACAGTCTGCCTGGTTTCAGCAGTCCACAATCCTGACTCTAGCAGAGAAAAAGGTGTATCATTTATGCCTTTGGTTAGCCAAAAACTCTCTGTATTATGGTACACACATAATGTTTTAGAAAGCTAAACCACATACACTCATCAATATACTAAACAAAAAGAATTTTACTGGTCCTGAAGGACACACCAGGTGGCAAGCTAGGCTGCCTTTTTTTTTTTTTTTAATTGTTGTGGTTTATTTTTTCAACAATCTACTGCAATAGAAATTTTCTTACAGCTGTATCCAGTCTCCCCTTGTATTAGCATTCAGGTAAATTAACCCTCATAAAAGACTGCATACTGGAATTGCTCTATCTGTGCGTGTCACGCACTCAAGTACCACTGAAAACTCTTCATATTTATTAAGCTAACAACTACCAAAGTCATAGATCTCTTTTTTTTTAATCCAGGTGTGCTAGCAGTTTTAAATATGCATCACTATTGACTCAACAGAGAAAAACACCCATGTGTGCCAATACTTATGAACTAAAAAAAAAAAAAAAAAAAAAATTTTTCTTAGAAACCTCAACCATTTATTTCCACTTTCATGACTGTAAGCCACGATTCTTACATGGTTGCTGTACTGGGGAAGTACAAAGCAACTAATGCCCTCCTCACAGGACATTCACATCAATATGTTTTATAATATTTTACTATATTTTATAATATTTTACTATTCATCAAACCTTTTCTCCTATTGCTACAGTGACCCTACAATGCAGCAGCACTTCAGTGCCAAGCAGCGTCAGCTGATCTTGTCTGTATGAAATGCTCAGAGTATCCTTCTAACATACAATGTTGTGCTGTTCTTTAACAACCAGAGACTAAATTTAGTCTTGAGAGATGCACAGACAACTCCACAGAGATGCCAGCATTTGTGCTACGTTTGTTTTTCTTACTCTTCACGTTAGAAGATGTGTAGAACAGAGCAAACAAGATGTGACAAAATTTCAGATTGACCCATGACAGTGCAATGACCTAACAAAGTCTACCCAATAAAATAGTTTGCAAGTAAACAACTCCCAAGAAACGTGTTTTAAAACGGCATACCCAAATCTCGGATGATTTCTTTCACCATGAACTTCAGCATTCCCCTACTATGCTCTGGATGAAGAAAGGACAAGAATTCTTCTTCATTCAACAACAGATCAGGAGGTGGGTTGTCAGCTTGGTACCACCGATCCTTCAGGTTATCTAAAACTTCCTGTGCTAGAAATTTAAGAAAAAGATTTAAGCTATCATGTTCAATCTATTTAAAGTTCTTGAAATATACCTTCCCCTGTTACTCAATTGTTTAAACACGGATGACCTATCAACCAGTTATTTTACAGTTCAACTCCCAGGGAAAGCGGGTGCTGAGGGGAAACAAAGTGCAATTAGTTTCGTCTAGTTTGTGCTGAAACATTAGGAAAGATCCTTTAACCAAAAAACTGAACTGAAATTAAGAGATGAAAATAAAGATTTAGCTACACCTGTATCAAAACTTCAACGTATCAAGTGAAAAGTATTGTCCCTACCAGTATTGTTAGCTGGTTCTGGTAGGAGGTATGAATAATTCAACTTTGTTCAGTACTTGTTGTTCTCCTTTCTTATTTTCATACTTTGAAGCCCACTACCAACAGAAATTTTTCACCTGCCTGAATACTAGTAGTACCTTTCTTCTGAACGAATAATTTTTGTTTTCTACTTAAACCAGTCATGAGCATTGAAATAGCCAAAACATTCTTCAAATTCAAAATATTCTTCAGATTAACTATCTCCATGTATTGCAATTGTGACATCACACCCCTAGTTAATATCTACAAGAAAGGAAGATGTCAACCAATTATTTTCCTACCCAAATAGCACCCACAGAATAACAAACTCTTTAACATTCAGCGTGTTTTCTTCTAAGACTAAATAACATGACTATCGTTAAATCTAAAAAGATGCTTCCGATCTGTGAAGCACCACTGTACTGGTGTTTTGGTTAATAGCGCTACGTAGCTTTATTCTACTCTACAGCACTTGTTAAGTCCACCACAGGTAAGAAAATATTCTTTGCCAACACAGCAGTTCCAAGCACGATCAAAGGGACTCTTTTTATTACTCCAAATGTTACAACACTCAACTTTTCTTATTTCAACTTGGCATTTCTTAATACAACTTTATCTAAACCACAACCAGTTGTATTATTGTTTTGAACTCCTTTAGGTATGTTCAAGCTCACAGGATTTGAGTTAACAAAATGGTACGGTGACCTACCACAAAGCAATGATCAAATTATGCATACTCCATACAATCTTAAGTGCAGAAATTTTTTCTCCAGCCACACCGCAATCCCAGATAGCGCCCTCACCCTCCACAAAACTACATATATGAATTAAGCTTAAGAATTGTATTAAACAGATTATAAAAAAGAAAAAAAATCAAAGCCTAGCTTTTACAGCAATCAATAATACATTTTAATGGACAGCTGTTCTTTACAAAGTATCTAACTGAAAAGGCAGTATAAGCAAAGCCATAAAGCAGAGGACTAGGAAAGCTATGAAGACTTCTGCCCTGCCTCTGTTCCTCCCTTCCTCCTTTACCTTGTCAAAGGCTCAGAATTTAAAAGACTTGCCTACCCAGAGAGAACTTATATCCTTAGACTCAGATACACCATCCAGTATTTCAGCCTAAAAATGTGATTTGTTGGAACTATGAGAGATTTAAGCCAGTAGCTCTACAAAAGAAAGTTTGGAAACATCAAGAACAGAGTCTAAGCTAAGCACCAAGAAATGCATTTAGTTTTCAGTTACTTAAGGATACAACTACTTACTACTCTTTTTAGCTACCTTGTCTATTCTGTATCAGAAAGCTTTCTGACTTCAGACCTAAACCCTGCAGACGTTTTAGTTATCACTGTAATTTAATAAAGGGAAATATTTTTGCTTCAAGGAGCAAATGCAAGTTGAAGTACACGTGTACAAACAGATATATCAGCACCAAAATCACTTTATATTTCCAATTCTTTCATTTCATCTTACACCATGCAGACAAGCACTTAAGTGAATTTTTCCTAAACTCAACTGAGAATCATAATTTGTACATGAGTTTCCGATAAAACCATGCATCTGATTTGAAGAAAAACACACCCTGCAACACACAATGTGAATATTATGTGCACCTAGTGGTCCTGAATATAACCAAACAGGAAAGCAATACCTGTATAGAGTATTCATTTTCTGGTGTAGGCATTTTCTAAATGACACACTGGAAAAAAATACTGTCTGTAGCACACCCTGCTATCTGCAAAATACACTAACAAACACAAATCTGAAGCATTTGCTTTTCACAAGTTTTAAAAACACTCTGAAAGACTCTAGTCTTCAGATAATAAACTTTTTTTTTAATTTAATAAACTGTCTTAAATAGCTCCTGCATGCTTTTGGTTGCTGAGCTACAAGAGGTAAAAAAAACCCAAAAAAACCCCAAAAAAAAACCCCAACGGTCACATCTAAATTTTTGAACTGTTAGTTGCAATTAAGAGTTAAGTCTTCAGTGAATATTTTTTTCCGAAGAGTAAAGAAATCCTTCAGAGTCTTAATGTGAATCTTAGGGCAAGTTTGTAAATGGCAAGTTTTAGTTATATCAAGGACACAAGTAAACACAGAATAATCAAATCACTTGCTTATGGTTTTTTAGTGTAGCCAACCCCAAAGGTTAGAAGTCACAAGTCAATCTCCCTTTGCCTACCTTTCCTACTCGGTCTTAAATGAAACTCAACTCGGTCATCAGCTGAAACTGTCGTTATCTGCATAAGTTAAATAAAGTTGTGTCCCTAGTTTTGGCCTGGCATCCAAACTGTAGTGTGCCTCTGTGCAAGACTCAGAACATGCCTTAAGATCCACACATTCAGTTATTTTTTATTATACAGACTGAAAAAGAGTACTTTTACTCTGCACTAAAGTATGAAAATAACTTTTGCCTATCATCCTCAGGAAGCGGTAGATAACTAATTTGACTTTCCCAAACAAGGCTTGTTACCCAGGTAGAAAAATGATTATGTACACACTTCCCTTATTCAGCAAATCTTTTATCTGATGAGCATTCCTGTAAACTGTAGTTAACCACACTGCCATAGAACGCACTGCACAGGTGTTTTCCCTGCCGTAAAATTCAAAGGCCCATTTGCATTTTAGTTGCTTTTTGATAAATGGAAAATATAACATAACCCACTTTTAAATGACTAATTCCTGCAAGGAAAGACTAAGGCTTCATGTCTGTCTTAACACTAAATTTAAACACTTTTAGATGGCGGGGGGGGGAAGCGGGGAAGATTACTCTGTTAAGAGTAGCTATGTTTATACCAAGCCAGATTCAAATGAAAGTTTCAAAAGTAATAAGGAAGAAATGATCAATCTTACTAACCTAAAGACTCCATCTCTCTCTAGAGAGAACTTAGACGAAACACGAAACAATTGTTAGGCAACCTTCTGCTATTAACTTCTAGCACGCTTTGCAGTGCGTAAGCGTGCACCTATTTAAACACAACACTGTTTGGTAGTACATACACTCCTCTGCAATTTTAGAACAGGAATCACGTATAGCAGGTCCCTTTCATTTGGAGCAACAGGGGGACCTGGTCCCCATATTAACAATACAATGTCCACAGACAACACTGGTCTGACAAATTTTAGCGGACTGTTAAAGATATATAAGTGAAAACTATTCAAACAGGCAGTAACAAATAAGCAACCAAGATTTTTCAGTGTTATTTACATCAAGAGTGTCAGGAAGGCAGATTTGAGCTGGAAAGAGCTCTAGTACTTCTGTCTTATGACTTACACATTCTACATTTGTGTAGAAGCAGAAGAACAACTAAAACATTCATCTTATATTAAGAACAGTTTTGACATTCAGGTTTTAGGAAAGTAAAAGAAAAACCCACACACGCCAACGGTCTGCACTTACTTTCTTCATCTATTTTCAACTCTTCATTGTTTCTGATCTTCTCTGCAATCTCTTTTTCATTAAAGCCCTTACTTGCCAAAAATTTAATTTTGTATTCATCCCAGGACACATGGCCTGTAAGAAAGAGCCATATCTCAGACATGACATAGTATGCTTAAATGACGAACTTTTGGTCTCATTAATTAAAACAGTATGTGCTAAAATCTTTTGGTTCAGCACTATAACTCACCTCAGCCCTGGCAGAGCCACTTAACTTACTACAATTTCCTATGACCGCAAGTGAAATAACATAGCAGTCAACACAGAACTACAGTGCTGACTGGCACACATTACTTCTTTGCTCTATTGCCTTCTGTATGGATCAAAACTCTTGTGATTACATGCAGTCCAAAGGAACTTGGATTTTGTCACAGCACATCTGAAGAGCAGCCAGTAGGTTTGGTTACTAACAACTGAYTTAGGATGTCATCAGGAGACAGAGGAATCGTTCATCTTACCATCACCATCAGGGTCCACAGCTCGGAAGTGCATTTTATTCTCTTCCACAGCTTCCTGGAAATGTTCGTCTGTCTTTTCTATGACCCAGCGCTGCATCTCTTTCGCGCTTATCTTTTTATCATTATTTATATCCACCCTACGGATGAATAGCAAACAAGATTTAGATTTGGGGGTTGGGGGCGAGGAGTGGTATATTTTTAGATCTAAATTAATTACTTTATTCAACAATAACAAACATAGGTTGCTACACAAAAGAGTATATTTATAACCCTCTCTGAGAAGTTGTACGTTCTTTGAACTACAGAGTAAAAAAGTAGCAAGTTAGCCGTTTATAAATAAATTTAAGTAACTACAACATCCAGGTTACTAGTCAGTGAAAAACATTCAGCCATACTTCACTTCGCTGTAAATTAACTCATTTCAATATTACGTTTTTGAGTAAATTTTTAAAGTAGAGGAAACCACAAATACATTACTCATGGCATATCAGCTCATTTCCTATTGGTTCAGAATTGTCAACCGCCAGCTGCTGCAGACTTTCACTACTTTGAAAATCTTCTTCTCTAACATTCTGTCAAACCATTATCTCCCTCTCAATTCATCTTTTCAAGTCTTTTTTACCCTAATCTTCCAAGATCTCTGAAGTTTACTGATGAGCTGCCTCCCTGTGTCTGCCTAGATCGCATCACAGCTGTCACGACCACTAAAAACAATGAAAATATAATGTGAATAACCCCGGTGCAAGACAGACCAAGCTTCCTCTATTGTACCTTGATCTCTGGTAACACATAACAGCTGATAGTTTTTAATTCTTAACACATTTAAAAGTTGTGCACATATATTTGTTCTCCATTAGGTTTCTGAGGTATCAGGCTCACTTTGCTTTGTCAAAGGATATGCTTGTACTCTGTGCTATTGAAAAATTATCAGTAAACGTCTAATCTGATAATCCACTGTTCTCCTTAATGTACTACCAATATTGCTTTATTTTATTAAGATACACTGCCACACCATCAATTCCATTAATGCTTATTTCATTAAAAAGAAGTTAATATAAAAATTACAGTTGAAGAACAGATACAAAACCAATAACATGCCACTTTAAGTATTTATTCAAAAAAGATATAACAATGTCTAAAACTGAAAAGACATCACTAACATTTAGGAGGCAAGATTCTATTTAAAGCATACCAAACCCACTCTTGTTCAATTAAAAAAAAAACAAACCCAACGAAAAACACAAAAAAACCCCAGCTTGACTCTGGCTTTTTTATCTGTTTGTATCAATGTCTTAACAGTACTGAAGTGTTATCATTGAAACTCAAGTTATTAAATATGTGATTTGCCTTTAAATGTCAACTTAATGTTAAAAGCTTAAGCCAAGTAACAACCCTAGCACCTAATGTTCTACGACACTTAGCTGTATTAATAAATGCAGTATTAGTGGTTTTAAATGTTGTATCACATTTTTCCACAGATATACGCACAGGCTCAGTATTAGCAACTTTTCAGCATCAATGGCAATACCAGTAAAATGGTCATGCTCCACTCGTGCCACCTTGTGCTTACCAGGTGAACAAATGTGGGGTTTGATATGGAATAGGTACTATCAAAAATGAGAAGGGAAAACAAAGCATTTTCCCTCAACATTTAACATGGAAGTTTCCTTAGATGAAAGCTATCAAACTTACTACCTCCAAGCTGTACTTTCCATCTAAATCACACTACAACGCGAGACAGAAAGGTAACAAACATCCCATTTATTGCTCTTCTAGCTCATGAGAGTACACCTTTGCTCTGCTACCACAGTTCACAAGAAGTCTCCAATGACTCAGGTTTTCACGAGCTAGCAGGCATCCACTGTACAAGGTGAGCTGAAATCCTTTCAGTGTCCATAAACAGCACGTCTGCTTTTAAGAGGAATATTTACAACTGCATGAAATATAAAATATGGTCCTGCTGTGAGGTTATCATCTAAGGTGATAAAAGCAAAAGACTGTCCACGCTTCCTTAAATAACCATCTAAGCTCATAGTAAGGGCTACAATGAATATAGATGTCAAGCCTGGAAGAACAGGTTTTAAACACTTCAGCCCAGCTTTTCAACCACAAGCCATTAAAAATCAGATTTTTGTGGCCACCTTTCAAAAATCGACATCTGAAAGTATTATCAATAAACATTGGCCACTCAGGTTTTCAGATTCACGTTTTCAGGTTCCTAAATGACAACCCTGCAATGCTGCCCACGGTGTAGGGGGGAGCAGGAAGGCAGTGTTCTTACGTCAAGGACTAAAGATAACAATTTCCTTGAGCACCTAATGCATATCACTTTAGAGTTGGTTTCTGTTTCATCCAACCTTCCAATGGCATGCAGCATAAACAGCTTTTTAACTGAATGATACAAATCTGTAATCTAAACCAAATATATCAAAACAGGAAAGCTTAAAATGTCCCCTCTCCTCATTCTTTATTCTACTGCTATTGTCCAACATCTAGCATCTTCCTGCCATAGACAGAATGCATATCAGTAGAAATTAATACTGTGTTAGGCTATGAGACAAACCTGAAATTAAGAAAGGGGGCATGGATCTTGCCAAAATCACTCCCTATGTGCAGTCCGAACACAAACAGTTCACAGCTGTAAAGTCTAAGAGAGCTACGCTTATAAGCATTGTGAGATTCAGAACAAGTTCTGGTTTAGGAAAGGGTAAGTTCATGACTTTTAAACAAGGGGAAAAAAACAAACCAAAAAACCTCTGTACATGGTAGTAGTTAACAGAAGGTGCATTTAAGCCTGTGACCATCAAGGTAAGGCACTCAGCTAACACAAAGATTTTAATTTTTAAATCACAACTAGGGCTGCCGCTAAGTAGCTGAAAACATCAGCAAAATGCAAATGCTAGGATACTCAACTTTCAAACTCGCAGAGGTGACTCCATCACCACAAAAACACCCTGACAGAAAGCCACACACATTACATTCTTCTGTACTTGAATTTATCAGTTTTGTTCAGCACATGAAATTTAAGTTACAAGATAACTGACCCTTAGAAGCAAGGCTCACCGAGCTGAATTCTAGTACCCAGTGCCATTGATTATAGCAAAATCAGGGTCACCATAAACACACTTGATCGCTTTCAACATCCTTCCTCCTTCCCTCCCATCAACACTCACCTACACAAGCTGAACTACAGCAAAAGAATAGAAAATCTATAGATTTCAGGCTAATTTAACCTATTTAAATGGAGACTACAGCAAATGGGATTTTTGCAATTATGAGAAGTACAAGAAGGAAGGATGTCAAGTAAGCCCCTCTCACAGATTTTCTTGACCTGAAGGTACCTGAACACGTACCCTTGGCAGGGAATGAAGACTAGAAAGATGCCCCCAGGATTTCCTGCACCATGCCCTAGTTTCACAGGGCAAAGTGGAAGTACTGGTTAACTTGTAAAAAACCGCTTCTGTAGACAAGTAAGGTTTGTCCTCCCAGTAAAGAGTGACTTCAGAAACTGAAATACAGAATTATGAAATGCCACTTGTTCTTTCAGTCACATATAGCTTGCTTGCCTAGAAAAACATGGTTTGGGGAGCTTTTCTTCCATGTTTCAGCTTTATTTTTGGTAATCCTATTAGACCATTCATGCTTTGAATTGACTGCTTATATCATACTGGCACGCCATAGCATCTCAGCTCTCATTAATTAAAAACACATTGTGCATTGTGTGTTTTCTTTACGTCTTCAAAGAAAATAGTTCCAAAGCATCTGGAAGCCTGTGACTTACTAGCTTTTCACAGAAGTTCATAGTATTTTTCTTTTCACTCAGCCTTTAACAGTATGTCTATAAAGCAACCAAATTCCTCAGAATGCTTTTCTACATTTCTAATCTGATCATCTGACAGAATGTAATTTTAAGTAAGTATCGGAGAGAAGTTCATCTTGAATCCAATTGCTTTAAGCTTCCTAAGACAACCTCTTTCATAACAAACAGGCAGAAATGAACAGAGTTTGCAACTTGTGAATGACAATTTACTAACCACCAGTTGAACGTTTCCAATAAACATACAGCAATAAAGAAAATGAAACCTTCTATGCACAATCTTAATATTTGTATATATCCTACCAACAAAGTGAGTGGTCTGAATAGCAGACATAGTAATAAAAGATACCACTCTAAATGAAAAAGGCACTCTGATTTACCTATTTGCTTTAGCTACCTTTACTCAGGAGAACACCAGAAAAAAAAAATCCAATGTTATTATTGATATTTTTTCCCTGTTAATGGAAAGTTTGCAGAAAAAAAAAGCTTTGTTAAGCCTTCTCATTTTACCGCAAGTATATGCGCATCCCCACACCATCACCAGCATTAAGAGCACCAACATAATTTAAGCTGTGGTAATAAAATTAATCCTCCATTGCAAAAATGCAAATAAAGCCAATTCTGCCACCTAGTGTCTAAAAGTATGCACTGATTTTGATTTCCATTTCCATTATGTTTACTGACCTCCAAACATCTGACAGTTTATTAGTTGACACAAACCTTATCTAGCACAAGAAGTGCTTCATAAAATGTCTAAAAGTAAAGTTAATATTTTTACACCAAGTAAAGAGCTAGATGAAGTTTTCAAAAAGGCTACAAAAGAAAAAATTAACCTTTCTATTCTCACGTTTCATTCTCATTCTCTTTTCTTTTTCTAAATTCTGAGGAACTAAATGTTTTAATAACACTGCTAACTTAATGAAGAAAGCGGTCATGTCAATTCCTGATTTCTTTGTATGTGCAGTTAGGCATAATTATTTTTAACCTTCATGTATTTCGCTTGAAACACTCAAATTTTAGACACTTGGCATCTACTAGAAAGTTTTATGAACAGAAAGCAGCTGTTAGTTTGTTTACCACAATCTTACCCCACTGTTTGTCTGTCCCTTTTCTTCCCTTCTGCCTTTACTATTGTCTTTCAGTGTTTTTCCTCTGCAGTTATTTGCAGAAGTCACAATAGAAATAAAACCAAGATCCATAGGGAATGTAAGACCAAACAATAAATAAAAAATTTAAGATTGCCAATTGAAACCAAACTTACAGCAAAGCAATAGAGCATACTACTGCTAGAACAAAACTGGAACAAACTCCCACCCTCCCAATTAATTGCATGGGCATCCCACCACTAAGGAAGCCTTTCCTCACTAATTCCTTGATCTAAAATGCAAGTGTGGTTGATTATTCATTGAGCCAGGAAACCAGGAAAAAGTAATATTAATTTCCATACCTCGAGAGGCTATGTAGGCTTTTTCACATAGAAACAGTACGTTTTGTCATAAATTTTACTAGACCACAGCATGAAGCCTGTATACTGATCATGACTCTCAACACATGCATTCTCACTCCTGAGAATGGTTTATACAGGTATGTTAACACCTTAATAACATGAGCACAGTGCTTATAGTATGCCTTCCCCCTCATCATTGCAAATTTTAAATATCACAGAAAATTTTGCAAATTTTACTCTGAAGAACAGAGAAAGAGGCTGCACTGTTCCTGGCAATGTACATAACTTACTTTGAAAAGATGACCATGAGCTTCTTCCTATTTTTTCTGGGTTCTGAATCTTCCTCAAACTCTTCCATCTCTTTTCCTAGAAAAACTTCTTGATGAAATTCTTTGTTAAGATGTCCATCCATCTCCATTTTGACCCCATTCAAGTGATCTGGGGGCAGGATTTCATTCTCATCTTTATTGTCAGCTGGCTTTTCTTTGAGGGCTGAATTATTTGCAGGCCTTGCATAAACATCCATTAGAAGAAATACAAAGAGAAGGGACAAATACAGAGATCCCAAACTGCAGATAAAGGCCTGTCTTGACATCATTTTTTCCTTTTTATTCAAAATATTGGCTGATTAAATTACTGTGAAGGGATTAAATGATCTAAAAACAAAAAGGGAAAAACACACGCAAATTAAACTCTAGAACATTACGTCACGTCTCCTAAAATTCAGAAGAACCTATGTACACACGTAAGTATTTGCTGTGAAAGAATAAAAAAGCCTGCTAAATAAATACACGACAAGAAATTAATCTGTGTTAGTTTTCAGTCTGCACAACTGCAACCTCCGTCAGAGGACTTTGGAAGAGAGCATCCTTTAAATGGCCTAGTTCTGCTCTGAAAACTTTCTTCAGGTGTTATGGCACGAGCTGACCTGACAACTGAAACCCAAGCATTTGCTGAGCAGTAAAGTGCACGAAGCACTTACTGTCCGAATGTGCAGCCCAAGCTCAGCTGGGGCAATGTCCCTAACACCAGCACTGCACGTCCCAGCAAGCTGCAGAAACAGCCACGAGAGGACAACAGTTTACCAGAGATCTCCACAGACCACCTCTTTAGAAAGGCTGAAAGACGTAAAGGTCTTTTTGGAAAGAAGAGGACTGAGGGAAGTACGATTACAAACACCAACACATAAAGCGGAGCTGGAAACACACAGGAAACAGCCGGCAAGAAAAGCAACCCCAGGGGAGGACCTGTCACGACCTGCTTGATGGTGCGTGAAAATCGCTGCCACGTACGAGCTGGCAGACGGCAGGGAGAAGGACCACAGGCCGACAGGCAGAGCGCGGAGGAGCACAAAACCCACAGCCCCGCGCGGCACAGCAGAGCCTCGGGCAGGGAGCACCCGCCCAGCCCGCGGCAGGAGCCACACACCGAGCAGCGACGGCTAACTCTCCCCCGGAGAGGGGRAGCCCAACCGGGGCTGCCCTGCCCGACTGGAAGGGCAGCGGCGGTCCCGACCCCGCTCCAGGGAAGGCCACACGCACTCACCGAGAACTCCGGGCCGCTCGCGGTGCCCCTTCCCTGCAGCCTCCGAGGMCGGTGACAGGCCGCGGGGGGAAGGCCAGGCTCGGCCTCGCTGCCCCTCGCCCCGCTCCCTGTGCGGGCCGCGGCGGCTCCTCACGGGAGACCGTCAGCCGGCACCGAGGAGCCCAAGCCCACTCCCGCCCCGGAGGCACGGGCGGAGGAAGGAGACCGGGCGGAGGAAGGAGACCGGGTCGCGTCAGCGCTGCGTCGGAACTTCGTCAGAGCGCTGTGCGTGCGTGAGGGGCGGGCAGCGGCCATCTTGGAGTAGGGCAGGAAAGCGCCCCGTTGCGCTTCCGGCGGCCATTTTCCCTCACAGCGGGGCCTTCCCCATCCGTCGCAGCTGCCGTGACCCAGKGAAGCGGGAAGGCAAAACTCCGGGTGCTAAAAATTTGAACGTATTTGCTCACGTGCTCTTCCTTAYCTCCATTAACAACAGAACAGACCTCCTCTAAGCGTGAAGGAACCTTTTTAATTCCCTGTCAGGTCCCTTTTCCTGCCTGTACGTACGCCTCTGGTTCTGTGCTTATCATTCATCTTTTCTGCTCGGGAGCCCTTAAAATATCGCCTTTCGTACGTAACACGCCGCTAGGAATCCTTATGAAGTCAGAACAACAGCTAGCTAACACACAGCTCCTTTCACAAGAGGCAACGAGGCAGCACCGCCATGCTCCAAAGCTTCCCCCCAGGGCTGGAAACAGGCCCGCCCGAGGCTGAGGCGGCACTTCCCGCGGCTTCCCTCGCCGTGACCCGAAACAAGCCGGCAGGGCACGGCGCGCCCGGAACCAAAATGGCAGCGTCTCGGCCTCGCGTGCCCTGCTGTAAGATGGCCGCCGCAAGGCACCGCCGTGTGCGGTCAGGTGGTGCGGGGCGCGGCCACTCCTCCTGCTCCTTCCCCCACCAGGCAGGCGGCGAGCGAAGCGGCGGCCGCTGCACACACCGAGTCCGCACCGGAGGCCCAGCAAGGTAGGCAGGGACGGAGCCGCTCCTCCTCCCGGCCTGAGCCGGCGCTTCCCCCAGGAGAAGGGGAAAAGGCAGGAAGGAGACATGAAACCCCCTTTGAGGGACGGCGAAGCGCGGTGAGGGTTCCCGCAGGCATCTTGGCTCCTCTCGGCGGCCGTAAGCCGCTCCAACCACACCCCCCCCCCTCCGGGGGCGGGACTCCTGCCGTTCCCGCCTAAATCTTCGGGGGCGGGGCCTCGCGGCCCGGAAGGGAGGGGGGCTSCGGCCGGGGCCCGCTCGCCCCGTCGAGGCTCCGCGGCCATGAAGCTGCTGCGGCTGCTGTGCCGCCACAAGACGGCCCTGGGCCTGGGCGGGCTGTCGCTCTTCGCCGTGGTCTTGCTTTACCTGGCCAAGTGCACCTCGGAGGGCCTCCGGCCTCTCCCAGCCCCCCGCGGGCTCCCGCACAACCAGCCTGCGGCCCTACCGCCGCGGGGTGCCAGGGGGCTGCAGCCCCCGGCAGCCCCCCCACCCTCCCCTGAGGAGACCGCCTTCCTGGCCGTGCTTATTATGAGCGGCCCCAAGTACAGCGAGCGTCGCAGCATCATCCGCAGCACGTGGCTCTCGGCCGCCGGGCACCCCCCTCACGATGACATCTGGAGCCGCTTTGTCGTCGGCACAGCTGGGCTGGGGGCAGAGGAGCTTCGTAGCCTGGAGCTAGAGCAAAGCCGGCACAGAGACCTCCTCCTTCTGCCAGAGCTGCGGGATTCCTATGAGAACCTGACTGCTAAAGTCCTGGCCACGTACGTCTGGCTGGATCTGCACCTGGACTTCCAGTTTGCCCTGAAGGCCGATGACGATACCTTCGTACGCTTGGATGTGCTCGTGGAAGAGCTGAGAGCCAAGGAGCCGCGTCGCCTCTATTGGGGCTTCTTTTCTGGCCGCGGTCGAGTCAAATCTGGCGGCAAATGGAAAGAGAGTGCCTGGGTGCTCTGTGACTACTACCTACCGTATGCTCTGGGTGGTGGTTATGTGATTTCAGCAGATCTGGTGCGCTATTTGCGTCTTAGCAGAGACTACCTGAACATGTGGCAGAGTGAAGATGTCTCCCTGGGGGTGTGGCTGGCTCCCATTGATGTGAAGAGAGTGCACGACCCTCGGTTTGACACTGAGTATAAGTCACGAGGCTGCAACAATAAGTACATAGTAACTCATAAGCAAAGCATCGAGGACATGCTGGAAAAGCACCAGACCCTGGCTAAAGAAGGAAGGCTCTGTAAGGAGGAGGTTAAGCTCAGGCTTTCCTACATGTATGACTGGGGAGTGCCTCCTTCACAGTGTTGCCAAAGGAAGGATGGCATCCCGTGAAAGTCTGAGGAGGGAAAAGGCAGAGTGTTGATGGACTCTCCAAGCTTGGTTATTGTTACCTGGGGAGAATCCCAGTAACTAGGGCTTAAAAATTACTGAAAAGATTTTGCACGATTCATTATGTCACGATCAATGAAACCCTGAAACTCCTAAGAGCTACTGATGTGGCATGATGTAGAGATGTTTAAAAAAAAAAGAAATGACAAAAAGCATAGAAAGGCTCATATTACAGGATTGAAGGCAAATAATAAGTTGCAAAACATGGATAGTACTGAAAGTTTGGGGGAGATAACTTGGATGAAAAGTTGCTGGAAGATTTTTAACAGACCCTAAGATTTATTTGCCAGAGATCATGACAAGCCTTTATGCTACCTATAAGATTGTGAAACTAGCATCTGCTGTTTATTTCTTGGCAGGGAACAAGTGTCAGTTTGGCAAGGTTTGAAGATTCTAATGGGGCCACAAATCAGGTGCTATTGCCAGTGGGAACAGGTGGCTGGTTATTGACACAAGCAGTCAAGTAAAGGGAACAATTTTACCTAGGATGTTTGCATTAGGGGAGGGAGAGAGAATCTGTTCTTTGGCAAGTGCTCTGATTTACAAGAATGGAATTATTAGACCTTCTGTGTAACTTGTCTCTAAGCTTTTTGTTGTTTTTAAAGACATCATGTACATATATTATCTGGCAGCTACGGAGTAAGGTGGATGAGTTACAGTATTTGGCAGATACAGAATATATTATCGTATTTTGGGGGCAAATACTTATGCTACAAAGCTAGCCTTCAGTTGTTAGGCATAGGTGTTGTTCTTAGCTTATCCTCCAAACACATTGTGTATGAAGAAACATTTCCCCTCCCACCAGTAAGTAATCTCACTGGTCAGACAAGGTCAGACACTGTAGGCTTCAGATTTATATTGTTATGGATTACTTCTGTAAAATGTAAACTAGCAGGATTAGATCAGTGAAAGCTATTCAGAGTTCAGACAAGATTGCCCTAACACGGGTACCTCAGCTAAGAAAGTAAACTCTGTGTGTAGTCGAGAGAAATAGGTTCCCCCACCCCACCAAATTCCTGTTTGAGGAGAACCTTGTCTCTCCCTTCAGGAGCTACAGTGCAGTCTAAGGAGACTAATCCTCCAACAGTCACATTTAGATGCCCGAAGCTAGACTGTGTGGATGTCCTCCTTCTCTCCAACAGCACCTTATAGTGGAACTAAATTTTACAGGAGGTCTAAGTTAATTGCTCAAGTGATATGTCAGTAAATGAGATTATGTCCCTTCGTCCTGTCTACACTACAAATAACTCTAGTACTGATTTGTCAGCATCAGATGCAGTATTGAACAGTAAATGCAGACAGGACATTCTTGGCTGTAGAACAGATCACTTACACAATTTCACCGTGTTACTTACCTTCAAACCTTTAGGTAAGCCTGTAGTTCAAACATTTTTGGATGGCAGGTGCTCTAATATGCAGAAATACCTTTTTCCAGTATTAGTACAGAGCTACTGACTTCCAGTAACCTTTGTCAGCTACAGATCTTTCAGTATAAGCAGAGTTTTTACTTTTATGCTTGAAGGGCATTCTTAATTATCAGTTTTACTGTTTGTTGCACACTGCACTTTCATGCAACTTCATTTCCTCCTCTCCCTAGGTCAATGTCTGTTCCCCCTGCAGGAAGAGACAAATTGCAAAGAAAAAAAAAAACAAGGGTGCCAATAGCTCTGTATTTTTGCTTCGTAAATTAGCAAGTTGGCAATTCATACCAAAGGAATCAAGTATGGTCTTTTTGTTGTTATTCTTCTCTTATTTTGATTAAATTATAGAGGATTAAGAAAAGTGTTCCGCAGAGGCCTATAATTCTCTATTTTGAAAATTTGAACAAATCTTTGACTTCCTTCTAAAGCAAAGTTAAATTAAGAAACTGAAAACGTTATTTTAGCATGTGTCCATTCTAATGCATGCTTATGTATTGACAGATAGGCAGATGTGCTTTTCAGCAAGGCGTGCTATTCCAAAACAAGAATTCAACAAGATTACAGGAAATTTAAATTGGTTTTAGCATTTTAAAAAAATATCTATTTGCCATTTGGGGTTCACTAGTATTGTGTGTATATATGTGATTAAATGCTTGTAATGTGAGTATTTATTTATAATTATTGAAAATGTATTATGTATAGGAAAAATAAGATAGTTAAATGTCATTTTAAATTTGTTTAAGGAGGTACTGTAATGTCCATGAGAGTTACATATCAAGCAGCGCTTGAATTTATTGGTGTACAAGCCATTATTTAAAGTACTGGGATCTGAACTGCAGATCAAAAGTCTGCTGCATGTCTCTTAAGCTAGTAAGAATGTACTGTTAATCCATTTCTACCAATAACTGTGTTCATGGAAGTCGTTTACATTGTTGACTGTGACTCTCCCTGCCCACACCCCCCATCCCCACCTCCAAAAAAAAAAAAAAAAAAAGTGTTTTTCATTGCTGGCAAAATTAACGGCAGAGAAACGCTGGATCTCCAGCTGATATTTAGAATAGAATCATAGAATCATTTGGCCCTGTGGAAGACGTTATGCGTACAAATGCTTAACTATTAAGAAATTCTCTTGGAGAGCTCCTTACGCAAGTGTCAGGGGCGCAGCGTGCGCCCTGAAGTACCGATCTCCCGGCAGCGGCGCGGCTCGGTGCCCGCCGGGGTGCACTGCCTGCCCGGGACGCTCAGACAGCGGTGACCACTCTTACATTCTTGATACCTGGATCTCGGTCTGACACAGCTCCCTTCTACCCTTTTCTGTTTAAGGTTACCCGKGTTTTGCTCTACTTGCAAAACAAATTAACGTGGAAGGCGTGACAGATTCTTGTCCTTTGGTAAGTGGTTTTAGTTTTCTTGATAGACGCCCCCTTACTGCAAATACAGCACTTAGATTTCAATCCTGGTTAACTAGGAAATTCCGCAAAAGATGACGTTTTTAGGCTTTTTTGGTATTTTGAAAGCAAATTTAATCATTTGGGAGAAAGCAGACATCCCACATGTTGTGTGGAAAAACCCAGAAAAACATTAACTAGTACAGGATTATTTTTTTACATTTTACTAGAAAGAACTTGCATGTGAGAGACCTACTGATGTTATTTTGCATAATCAAGAGACAGCTGTGTATTGCATGAGTGAGTCCCAAAAGTTTTAAAGTTTCGGTCCAAAATTCATTTTGGAGCCCATTTTTTCTAAAGCAAAATATAAAGCACATTTTGAACAACATATGAATCAAATATTTTAGAAGTAGTAATTAAAGGCTATCTTTCATACCTTCTCAGGGCCGSGTTCCATATTTCCTGACATCATCTCAGAAGTCTAGTATATGCTGTTTTTATACTTGAAAACCGTGATGTAATCTTTGTTTYTCTTGAAAGTCAGGGGGAGGAGTCTGACTTCAGTGGGTCCAGCATTTGGGAGGGTGTTTAAGTGCTGCTGAGAAATAAGCGGGTTTTGGTCTTTATAGCACCTATATTAGGCTGGAAAGTTTTGTTGTGGGCCTTAGTGAAAACAAAATGATCCAGGAACAGATTTATCTTCTTTTTTGTAGCCATTCTTAGTGGCAATAGGTTAGTGATATGTTGGGCTTTTTATTTTTTTAAATAGTGTTTCTGCTGGTTTCCAAGTTTTCTCTTCAYAAATCCTTAGCATTTTTAATATTATTGTTAGTATGGGGAAAAATTGTCACCTCAGCTTTTCTAGATATCAGTGTTATGCACTATACGTTAGGCAGTTGTGTCAATCTATAAGCTTATATTGGTATCCATTCAGGACTACCATTGAGTTGATCTGTAACACTATTGAGYTTATTATTTACAGATTTTATTAAAAATTATTTTTTAAATCAGRCATTTAGCATTCTACCAGAGCTAATAGATACAGTAGAGAAATTAATTGTTCATGATGTCTCCTCTCCGTAATCATATCTAAAACTTGATACTGAAATATKTAAAGCTGACAGTGGCATAAACTCAACTAGAAAGTTGATTTTATTGTCCAGTGAATTTTTTTAAAGTTGTGTGCAACATGACTTAATTACTTTAGTGGGTAAAAATAAGTAGCTAAAACATTAATTTCTGTACTAAATAAACTAACAGTTCCACTTAAAAAGCCCTCAAGCTTCCAAGAATTCCTATAGTCAGTTCAAGATTTTAAAAAAAACAACCCCAACTTAGAAATTACTATTCCTGCAACTGAATACTTTCTTTTCTGAATGTCTAGCCTTGTTCACGTGAAGTTTGCTCAAATGCAGCTTGTGTGTGTCATGCTTTTGACAAACGTTACATTTTCTGTAGTTGAAATGCCTCTTTTTTTGAGCATTTAAATTTGTGTTTCATATCTGTCAACACTAATGTTTTGGGGGCCAAGGTGTTAGCTTTGCAGATTTGATTAAAAGCCAAGCAGCATGGGAAGGTGATGAAGAGTTGCATTTCTATTAGTTTCTGTTCAGCTCCAGCATCGGAGTTGAAATATGGTTTTGGTATTGCTGTATGCTTGACAAACTGTCAACACCTACACTACTATATATTTTATTTAGAACACACTGCCTGCAAGACTCAAATCTGTTGCTACATGTAGTGTGTAAGATATGCTTTTACCTTGGAACTGGAACTACTTTATGCCAGCATAACATGCCAGTTACTACTTTCGAATACAGACTATTTAGGTAATGTCTAGTAAAACTTGGAAACGGATCAGTCTGGTACTTATAGCCTGTCTGAAGCTGAAGGATACTACATAATAAGTGTGCCTTTATGAAAAAGAATTAGCGTGGGGTACTGTGCTGAGTATCTTTTAAACAACTGAATGAAATTGCACATTTTTTGCAGCCACATAACTTTACCATTTGGGGGTGGGGTGTGGCACACAGTTTATTTGCTCAGCATTTATATAGGAAAAAAACTGCTAGAAACCTGAAGCTATCTGTGATGATGAAAACTCCTGGTARTTGCGCAAGTGTATTGTATATGTATTTCTGTCCTTTCATGTATGCCTTTATCGGCCAAAGGATCTGTGTGCTGTGATTTTTAATAAAAGACTTTTGCTGTATAGGTGATTGCTTGTTCTATGTCAGAAAAGATACAAGTGTGGTTGTTTTATTATGCCACTGTCTGCGAGGGACGGAGGATTGGCTCAGTCTTAAGCAACTGCAYGAAAATGCTTCAGTTAACGTCAGTAATAACGACAGATCAGCGTGCCAGAACCCTGAAGTAGCTAGTGGCCTAGGAGGAATGCCACTGGGTCGCACGTGTACGTAAGTACATGTACCTGTTCATCCTAATTTTACATTGGTAGCAATATGGGGCATGACTTAAACTGTAATGCAGTCAGAAAAAGGGTTTCYCTGACTAAAAAGCGTATTGATTCTGGTCTTAGCTAAGAAGTATTTTAAGCGGTTAGACATCGGTAAACACCATTGGCTATAGTCCTGGTTTATGTTAAAAAACCAAAATACTAGCCACATTCTGGCAAAGAATTGAAACTATTTCCAATGTAACRTCTGTTCAAATCATTTCAACACTTCAAGCAGTTCAAATAGCGCGAACTTTCTGCTGATGAAGTAGCTAGTCCATTATCTTTAAAATGAGCGTGTTCTTGCTGCTGCTTCTGCCAAAACCTTGGAAGCACATTTTGGGCTCTAGCCCAGAGCAACACCTCTGTTTTCAGCTAAATAAACCAATCTCTTTGAACCCAGAAGCACAGGATGACTCTGAGTAAGACCGAGTTGTTACTTTTGATCAGAAGTGTCCTGGTTCTCACTAGCAGTTCTTCAATTACCTGTTGAGATTTTTCTTGGAGGTGTTTGCAATAAAGTACGCTCTGACCAGAAAACCAGTAGTAATTCTCCCTTTTAATATTATGATCCCAAAGTATCACCGTCACCTCTGATACAGGGAAAGCTCTGGCAAATTTAATACATTGCTACCCATATTGATTAATTCCTAAGTGGCGAGCAAAAGGCACGCTTCTTCCYAGCCCRTTGTGAGCATTTAACTCATCTGCTCAGTGACATTTCATAGAATCAYAGAATAGTTTGGGTTGGAAGGGACCTTTAAAGGTCATCTAGTCCAACCCCCCCCACCATGGGCAGGGACATCTTCAGCTAGATCAGGTTGCTCAGAGCCCCGTCCAACCTGACCTTCCACTTTGGGGGAGCCTACAAGAAGCACCAGCCTTTTTCAGGTGTCTGGGTGTCATACCTGATGTTCTTTCTGCAGAAGGTAGGAGATACAGCGTACCTGGAAAGCCACATCTRAGTAGTTTAAGTGAGGAGAGGACGTGTCCAGCGTACCATTCCCCTGAAGCAGAGCACTGAAGTTGCAGGCAGTAGGAGCATTCTCATTGAGAGTAACAGGTATTCGGTTTTATGCATGTGGTATAATTCAGAACCCTGGTAAGCCAAATAGTAAGATTTGTCTCTTGTAAGGTATTTATAGATACGGTGCTAGGTAAACACCTGCATGTTCATTTTAAGAAGAGAAGTGCAAGTCTGAAATTCCTCATCTACAGAGGCTGGAACAAGGAAGTATTTCAATGCTCTGGAATTTTTRAGACAAGCCAAGTGACCGTACACAGCAGGGGGTTTGGAGTCCATGCTTGCACCCTGGCCCGTCGGCAGTAATTAAATCCAAAATTTCATACTTGCCTCATTGCAGCAGCAGTATTGAGCTTTAATTAAAATTCTTAAATCACTACGATTGCCCAATAATACATGCAGTCTCCTCTTTTACTGAAGTAGTAAGTCCAATAGTAAATCAAGTTAAAGGGCTRTACTTAAACATTAAAACCACACTTGAACAGAGTCCTAACCTGTCCTCATTAGTAACCTTGGGTACACTGTGTAGACTTGGGAGCCAACAAATATAAGTCAGCAGATCCCTTATTGCTTTTATTCATGTAGCAACTTTGTACTGAAGTTGTTTCAATCGGGTTTTTTTTCAATTCCTTAGAGTATTTGAAAAACAAGACATCACTAATAGCTTGCAAGAGATAACCATGTAGCCTGTTACAATATAAAGAAAAGTTATTTTCTGATTATATGCAAGATACTGAAGACCCTGAAGGATTTAACGTAGTTAATACTTCCATGTGCAGCCAGAGAAGCAGTTTAAGTGTGTTGGTTCTGCTCGAGCTGTGGCAGGGATATTGGTCTGTTAATTATCAGCGTACAGAGAAGAGAAGAATGTGTTTTAAATAAAGTGAACAAGACAACTATTTCAYTCTGGCTCGTCATGTACCTCAGGGTTTCCCCACTTTTTATGGGCTACATCTATCTAGTCAGATGCAGTATCGTTTTAAAGGCTCCRTCACCAGTAGTGCTTCTGCTCCCCAGCAGCATCTAAGGGAGGGGAAAACCAGAGCCGCAAAAATGGCGCTGGATTCTCCTCCCAGTTTCCTCTTAATCTGTACATGGTTTGGAATGCCTAGGTCACAATACAAACTCAGCTTTAATCTACATTTGGACAAAAAAAGCAGTTTATGTATCGGTAAGAGGGGATAAGGAAATTTGACTTCAGCAATACTGCCCGCTGTTCCGAGTCTTTGCAATAATCMCATCCAGCCAAGCACTACAGCCACGAAGTGCCCAAGCGTACTCAGACAAAACTAAAAAACATTCAGKGGGAAACTCTTGCTATTCCTCTACCTCAGCGGTTTCTCAGGTGGTTGTGAAAGAGGGGGAGCCGAGCACAGTACTGAGGAAGACGTTCCTAATGGAATTAAAAAGTGTGTTGAGTGCCAGGGCAATACAASACCCTTTATCCTTGCTTTGCCACTGCACTGGGATGAAGGGGTAGCGTACCTCGGAAACGGGACCTGGACTTCAAGTCATCAGTATTTCTTCTGCCGCTTCTCAAATAGCAAGGAGACAGCCACATCACTGCAGGAACAGGGAAAACAGCTTTTGACCCCAATTCAAGGTCAGGACAAACACTTTTATTCTCCTTTTCTGAGATATTTATTCACCCTGCTTGGTGCCTAGAGCTGTAGTAAAAGAATAATCTTTCATTATCAGTCTCTATCAATTCCTACAAGTTTCTGAGGAAACCAGGAGCAAGTGGATTGGACCAGATTTGTTGGTTTTGTTCCTTTTCTCCCTACAATGAAGTTTGCTGGGAGGCACCATGAATTATGCATTGTTTTCTCTACTGAGGACCTAGCCACCCTATATCTTTAAATTATTGCCTCTAGGACACAGCAAGTTTTCATTGCTCRAAGCTTGTTTCAAACTCAGTCGTCCAATTCCAAAGAAAGCTAGTTCAGAAATTATTCCAAGGCCAAGCAATCTAAAGCAAATAAAGGCATGTGTATAAGACCTTGAATGTAAGATGAGTTATTTTCCTACATGTTAGAGGTTTTAGTTCCAATACAAATGATCAAATTGCTATTGAAGTGAACATRAGGAGGGGAAGACTGATAAATAATGCAAGTCAGGGGAGCTAATTCAAAACAGGCTGCCCAGGTCATCAACCAAAGAAGATACATAAAAAGATTTCTGCCAGTAACAAAGAAAGTTGCCTAAAAATAGAATTCATGGATTATAGAAAAATACAGAGACAATCAGTGTCCAAGGGCACACAGTGTTTCTGTTTTACAGTGAAAACRAGTCAGCTGAGAGGTGAAGTGACTTGTCCAGGATCACACAGAAAGCTGGCAACAGATCAGAAGCTAGAAACTACTCATGGGTGCTGTTAGGCTGATGCCCTCCTCTTACTAAGGAGAAAGCTGATGATAGCATTCCAAATCTTACACACAACCTAATCATAAATTCTTCTTTTCAAAAGAGACATGCCAGAACCATACAAATCCAACAGATTTTCATCCTGTTTGTGACAACAGAACTAAGCCATTCAACTGTCCCTTGTTTTTATAATCAGTTTTGTTTCCATCTGTAACTTCCCCAGTTCATGGATATCTAGGCACTATTAGCAGATTGCCAGTTAGCTACAATAGTAATTGTCAGACTTTAAGTCTAAARAGATTAGCCCCTCAGGTGGCTTTTCATCAAGTGCTGGGGTTATTAACCCCAAAGCAAGTTCTTACCTAGCAAAAGGGAAGCAAGCAAGGTAGGACTAAATTGGTCCCATCAGCTGAAAGTTTGCAGTTAGTGCACAACACCAGATATTCAATGTAAGTTTTCAGGGAAGTGTGAAAGCTTCTCCCCCCCCCATAACACAGGACTCAGAATAAACAAGCAATACATTACCTCTCCTCTAAGTCCAAACCCGCCCTCTTTTGCGACAGCCCAACCGTTGTTGGAGGAGCACCCTTCAAAGACCATCCACCTGAGAGCCAAAACAAGCCTTTCAACTCATCTACCTTACCTTTTGTCCRGGAGGATTGCAAATAAAAGCCACTTACCCAATGTGACTTCCACAGGGTGAGGTCCATTATCACAGCCCCAACACTCCGCACCAAAATATCTCACAGAGCCATTCTTGCTGCTTTTATAAGGACCAGTTGGTCCTCACCTTCCTACTGACCTCAGGGAATCACCTGGGTGATTCCAAACCAGCTACAAGTGAGGATTAGGCCCAACGATTTTAAAGGGACATCCCCACGTGGGTGTGGTCCATCTGTTTTCCCTGACACAATTAAAATGTGTATTCCATTTTTTTTAAAATGCCTTTTCATCCAAACTAAAATCTTTCACATACATATAATGAGCTCACTTCTTTTTGCAYCTTTGCTGCAAAGATTTAAAATAAGACTTTTCTTCCTTTTTTTTTTTTTCATAAACAGTTCAAAATAATTTTCAAATTTGTTATTGAAGCAGACCTTTGAAGCAAGGTAATCTATTTGGAACTCTCCATAGCTTTCCTGCTTCCTTGCCCTATACAATTCAGTCACTAGATGTCACCATGTGCCTTTAAGAGCACATTAGGGGATGCGCTCCTTGGTTAAAAAAAGAATCAAAAGCAGGAACCTAAGCAGTGTCGACAGACAGTTGTTTATGGCAAAAATCTAGCTATGTTCTCTAATAAGTATCTGCTGTTTAACACGGACTCAAAGGGATGATCGGGGAGAAAAGGAAAAAAGTTTTCCAGTTCAGAAATGGAATTCTGAAGGAATTATTGAGGATGGAGCCAACATACTGTTCCATGTAATTAATGATTGATAATGCATACCAAGATTTTAAAGACAAACCTTTTTAGAAGCCCACAAAGCCCTCAAAAATGAAGAAAGCAAATTAACTAAAAACGGTGAGCCACATTCTGGTCAGTATGACAGTGAAATTTAGACATCAGTTGGGAGCTACAGTAACTTGGGATTATGGAAAAAACACCAACTGTGCCTGTTATGGAAAAAAATGCAGCTATGATTTGCCAAAATCTTTGGATGACTTTTTCTTGTCTATGTATGTTTGTGGTAAAACTGGCCAAAAATTTTACATCAAAGGACTTTGTTGTTGTTGGGGGAGGGTTGGCAGGTGGAAGAGAAATAGCTTTTCAATGAAGTGGACATTTTTTATAGAACAAGCCAAAACAAACCAAAACCCCGTGCCCCTCCCCTTCAATCAAGTTTTTCTGTGGTTTCATCAGCTGAAAATACAATTGATTTGAGTTGTCAAATTTAGTTTTCTTAAGGGAAACTCTCCCCCAGAATGTTCAAAGAAGAATTCAGTTCCAAAAAATGTCTGTGTATGCCTTCTTGAACTTTTGGGTTGATTAAAGAGTATGCAGAAATGAGACCTATTGAAAGTTATCAACACACTGATCGAATCTAGGAGCTTCTCAGGTAAGTCTTTTCTGGGATAAGGGACTAATTACTCATTATCTTTAATTAAAATATTCATGTGCCATTTGATGCTGAAATTTAGGGGGTGTAAAAAGAATTTTGAAAAAGCAGAGTTAAGGAATGAGTTATCAATATTTATGTGTTTTTGCAGGGGAAATAAGTATTTGTTCTGAGTCAGATTCCGAAGCCTTTATTATTTCCGAACAGCACCCCCTCAGTAAAAGAATTCCCCTGTGAGTGCAACAGTATATTCCAGGGAATACTGAGCAACTCTGAGAATCCGGCCCTGTCTCCTGGCTTGCCTTTACTGCTGCTTAGATACGTGAACTCTAGAGCACGCCAGGCRAAGCGGAGCCGTGGTGGGGTTCCATGCCAGTGTCCCAACGAGGYTCTAGCACGGCCTTGGGTCCCGCTCAGGTCAGCCAGGGTTTCTGTCCGTGCCGGCCGTAATGCAGGAATACTTATTTATGTCTTAGGRGGTATGGAGTGGCACAGCTCTGGCCTCATTCCCGCACTGTTGTCCAGCTGTCGTAGCCTTATGCTTTTATACCCAGGTCACAAACATTGCATAAAACGCAAACTTCAGCTATACTTTCCACGTCCTCTGCTCTTTCTCTTTTTTTTTTTTTTTTTATTATCGGTTTCAATGAAAACATGGAAAAAAATGTGGAAAAATCTAGACACTGATTCATGTTTTGATGAAAGCTCAAAAAGCCACAAGCCCGCACATCCACCCCCTGCTGCCCACTGTTTGATGATCACTCTGGCCCCGATTTCTGGAGACGCCAAGGCAATCACCTCTGCCYGGCACACCAGCCTGCTTCAGCAAGTTGGCAGGAAGGCTAAAGAACATCTAGTCATTTAAGGCCACAAGCCCCACCTTCTGGTGGTCCCTGTCRTTCCCTGCTTTGTTTGACAGCCAAGATCCAGGGAATGTGAGTCCTGTTACAACATCTGTTTATTTTCCAGGCAGCAGGCTGATGGGCAGCACTGAAATCTAAAGTGTTGGACAAGTAGAGAAGTTCCACGCAAAGAGCCTCTAGTGCAAAGTGCACCATGCATGAGCAACGGAGGGGACTGGAAAATTAATGACACTGTCTTTTTTAAATAAAGGAAAAGGTTGTTGTTGTTGCCAGTGATCAATTGATTTGGCATAGTGCCAAATGGCTCCAGTTGGCTTTGAAGCATCATAGCACAAGGCACTGCAAAAACATTTATCCAGAACAGATCCTAGCCACGAGAGTTACAAATATTTACTTTATATATTTACTTTAGGGAAAGACTCAAGCCAGAGATAGTAGATCTTGATTGCAAACATACCAGCAATCGAGGTGCTAAGAACTGGAGTTTTGGGTCTAATCTTTCTGATCTTATCTTGTCTAATATATTTATCTTTCTTTCCATGCCTTGACCTCAATAAAACAAGAGTTCTACGCACTGGAAAACCAACCCTATAAATGTGCCGTGCTGAGCTCCAGGCCTGAAACTCTGGCTCTGCTAAGACCAAGGAGGCCAGGAGCTAACCCAGACTTAGATTAGTTTCCGTATCTTTTGTAGTTCCTTAGATGTTTACACACGGTGCGTTCGCGTGTGCAMTTTTCTCAGCTGTCTCTGCCCTCATTTGCAGCTAGTTTCTCATAGTCCCTAGCAAATTGCTTCTCTGTGAATGCTACACTGCGTCCCTTCCTAAAAACAAATCTTGCTGAGTCTGGCTGCAAAGARCAGTAGGGGAATCTTCAGCCATAGAGGGACTTTCACAAATATGAGGTGCTGTGCACAAGAAGTTAGAAAGGTTACAGCTATTCTGGCTTTCTTTACCATTCCTAATCCCTGGTTTCACAGGGACACCTGCCTAGTAAGATGGTTGGTGGGGTTTTATCTTTTTTTCTTTGACTTGCCTTCTAGGATGCTATTCTGCAAAGTYTTTCAGGGTGGTGGGTCACTCAGGTGAAGCAGCCCTATAGCAGAGAGCAACGGGTGGCTCACCATGGCAGCRGAAGGCTGTGGAGAGACAGAGGGGAGAGATTTCCTCAAGGAGACGTGACTGAATGGCAAGAGGGTGCCTGAGCAAAAGGCACTGCCAAAAGGGAGAAGAGCTACTAGCAGGGCACTGTGACTGGAGAGGACAGCCTGCTCTCCACACCTTCGTATTTAGAGTCAGGTTAGCCAGCTCCCTAACCAGGTGCTGGAAGATGCAGTTGCCCCTGGAACCCTCTCRCTCCTGGAAGTGCAAAGTAACATCTACTCTTGAGTGCTGGAGCGGTAAGATGTTGGTGCTGAACATTGGCTAATGCAGCCTGCAAGACTGGTCACTTTTTCGTTATAAAGGAAGAACTGACCAATTAATTGCAGTCAGGACTCCTGGAGCCTGCCATCAGTCTGTAGCCACGGGCACGCCTGCCAAACCATGGTCTGCAATGCCCTGAGTTCTTGATGTGCTGTGTGTCCATTATTCCAACAGAAGCCAGTGGAAAGAGTTCTTAAAATGAAACTATAATTACTCCATGCCTCAGTTTCTCCCTCAGTAAATTGATAATAACCTTACATCTTCTCAGGGCACTGTGAAGCAAAGCTATCAAAGGCCTTCGGGATCCAGGCATGGCTGGACTTAGGGAAGTGCCTGATTATCTTACACTTTGTAAAAGTCCAATCTGGCTCCTGAAAAGCTTCATCAAAGCAAAACCCATAGCTGGAAGGTTTATGAGGACAGGGAGAGGGGTAAGAAAACAATAACCAAGATCTAATTTCTTAGGAGTAACAGATAGTCCCGGGAGGATATAATTGAAGTCTCTAATAGCTACAGATAAGATCAGACTGAGTTACTATTTTCAGTCAGTCTCAGACATCAGGACTGGAGTCACCGAAATAAATTCTAAAACCTGAGACAAACGAAATGCAGTGATCTGGAAGCTGCAGGGTCCCAAAGAGCAAGAGACAGCAAGAAATACATAAATATTGCAACTGGGTGGAATCAGCCAGTAGGCAGGGATGTCCTGTCCCAGTTGTCCTAAGTGCTGGAGTCACTGAAGAAGAGACAGATGCCTGTCTGGGGAAGGACTGAGATGAAAAGGAGGAACCTGAAGGGGTATAATGACCTTGATTTTAATTCCAGTTGTGACAAGAGGAACTTTATCCGCATTAGAGTGCACCAGCACCAGCTCTCTGCTCCATTTGCTTTTGGAAAAGAGCAGGGCACAATCACAGAAGACCCAGAGCCATGTTTAGCCCAGGGAGTTGCTCTGGGGTGACGGGTAGGAGCCTGTGGAAGTGGGCAATGCCTGAGTGAAGTCAGTGTCTCCCAACTGGGGACCTGATCACCAGGCAGAGGTTCCAAATGAGCTGTACGGCTAACTTCAAACATCACCAGGGTGAAGACTAGTGAGACTAGTAGGGGTGAATTTTGCATGATCATAGCAGGGAGACGGCGCAATTGGGAGTGGGGGAGAATTTTGTTTGTCCCACCTGCAGGACATGCAAATGGGTGCCTTGGTTTGAGAATTCCTTCCTCTACTTCTTGTTGGGTGCATTGATCACCCACTGTGGTTGCCTTAACCTGCCCCTAGGCCTATAAATCCTTGTCTGAGGACCCCAGAACACACTCCCTGCACTACCAAGGAAGTGAGGCGTGCCTTCAGCTGCCTCTTTCCAAACACAAGCTACTGAGAAGCAGCATGGTCAACGGCCCAGGGTGTTGGGCTTGTTTAGCCTGSAGAAGGAAAGCTGAGGGGAGGCTAACAGCGAGCTTCCAGTACCTGTGAGAAGTTAGCAAGAAGACATATCCAAGATCTTCACAATGGTGTATGGCAGGAGGACAAGAGACAATGGGCATGTTGAAATGAGAGGTTCAAACTGGATTAAAAGAATTTTTTCTTCATCATGYGAACAGTCAATTATTGGAACATCTTGCCCAGAGAGTTTGTGCAGTCTCCAACTATGCAGGTTTTCAAAACCCAACTGGATAAAGCCCCGAGTAACCTGCTCTGCCCCCAGAGCTGACCCCACTTTGAGCAGTTGGTTGGACTAGAGACCTCCAGAGGTCTCTTCCAACATTCATTATCCTAGGATTGACAGCAAGTCTGCCTCCACTCATCCTTGGCATGCGTAGAGATCAGCCTTAGCCAGGGCACATGACAAATGAGAGATTACATCACCAGGCAGGGGAATGCTTGGGAAACATCCCATCGCTTTCCTTACATCAGTTCCACRTCGGCTCGTGCAGAGAGCACCCCACCCAATCCATGTGGATCTGTTCACTCCCTACCTCTGACAGCTTGTTTATTCCAAAGCATTTGGCTCTCAATGCCTTGCAGATGAAATAAGAGATCAAAGGCCCTAATTTCCTTTCCTCCCACTGCATTCCCTTTCCATGTTCAGGCTAGGGTTCATATTGACCAGGGATTTCTTCATGGCACTGGAAGTGCAGTTCTGAAGAACCCCTAGCAAAAGAACAGGCACAAGTCAGGAGCAGGTTGGAAGTGGCTGCAGATTCCTTCACTGGGGAATTGTAAGAGGCTGAGTTAGCAGCAGTTGGGAGTAGGATTAYTCAGAGTCAAGAAAAAAGACAGGTTCAGAGATATTACTAAACAGGTACRAAGCTAGTTGGAAGGTCCTGTCCTTGCAGACAGGATTAGAAGTGCTAGGCCAGTTCTTCTATGAGTACTAGGGGCTGAAGGGAGCTACTTCCATTTAGCTCAGATACTAAACGGGGCTTCCATTACCAGAGAACTTCCCAGGCTCGACCTATCCTCACAGTCTCTCTACTAAAAAGGTTAAAGCTATGGAGTAATTTCAGAGGGGAGCTGAGGCACAGGGAGACCAAGATGACCACTAGACATCATCCCTCAGATCCAAGCTTGGTCTCCTACTCTACACGCATGATACAAGCCAGCTGTCTCAGGAAGACGTTATAACCATATTAGCATGATGCTGAACTCAAGATAATCAGCTCAGACTCCCAGCCCCAAAAGTTAACAGACCACAAGGGACTTGCCGGTCAGGAGCGAAATCAAAGAACTGAGCCGTGGTTTTTGCGGTCCCACCCGGTGCCGTGGCAWCTCTCCTTAGGCTGCGCAGCAGCAGCACCCAGGCCTTGAAGTGTCCCAGTGTCCCCATTCCTTGAATTATTCAGAATGCGTTCTTTCTTCTCCTGACTGAAAACAACCTGTGATTCACTGATTCTTTCTAAGCAAACACGCAACCTCTTCCATGTAATCAGAGTTTGTTTATTTCCCTGCTTCCCCTTTCATGTGAGGCCTATGGCTTTCCATTTCTTTTCAGGCATCAAATGCTAATTTCACTTGGCTTTTGTCAGTGAAATGGGCTGGAACAGAGAGTCATAAACAACTGGGTCAGTAACACTGATGTTTATTTAAAAGGCAGTTAYGATTTTTTTTTTTTTACTGTCATTTTTTAACTCTTGAAATCCAGCATCTTCCTGCAGCTGTGTTGTTTCCCTCTCTGGCTTTACAGAGCAAGAAACTGAAGGAGGAGAAAACAAAAAAATCGAAGATAGAAATTGGGATAAAACGATCATTTAGTAATCATTGATCCTTGGGATCCTGCATTTCACTGGCATTGTGTGCTTGATAATGAGTGCACATACCTGTGTTGGGAGGATCATGCCCTCRTTTGTGAATGACATTACTTAGCCAGGTTAGAGGGAAGGAAATGTGAGGAATTTTTTTTTTTTTCCCAGGCAAATCTAGAACAAACTAGTGAAATGAGCTTGGGCAAACAGCATTTTAATGTAGCTGCACTGGATAACAACCACAAACTGAAGATGGTAGCACAGGTTTGACAGGGACTAGAGCCGTCAAGAGCACAGCCAGTAAACGCACCTGGATTTACAGTCTAAACTGGAGAAACTGTTTTAATATTATTGTGCTTTTCCCTTGAACATTTCGTGACTACAAAGACCRCCTTTCAGAGCTTTCTTCTCATTTCCACAAAGCAGGTGGAAATGCAGAATAAATGCCTGTTTTAGGAGGCTCGTGCGGATGCTGAAGCAATACAGAGTTCTGCTGGGCAAATGTATTTTAGTTCAGGCCTCCTGCCTCCTCATTTCTCAGCTCTGCTGTTCACAAGCAAGAGTCCAACAAACGCCATTTGCTACAATGCCTGTSGCTACACGGATACCCCTATTAGATGGTGGATTAGGGCTGTTGAGTCTATTTTACCTTGGCTGCYTAGGAAAGCTGATGTGTAACCTCTGCCCAGCCCCAAATCAGCTCTGGAGATCCGTACGTTGAACGCTGCAGCACCCTGCTGATGAACGCCGCCTCTTTCGGAAGCTTTCAGGTTCACACAGAACATTTTCTTGTCCTTGGGGAATGTTGGAAAGAAAACAGTGTTGTCRATAACTGTGAATTGCACTAATTGGGATATTTAATACTTGGTTGCAATTGCACTGGTGCTGAAACCATCATACCCTGGCTATAAAAGACCCTAGTGTCAGAAAYACAGTAGAGTTTTTCATGCCAACTGCTGTTCTGGGTTATGGCTCCAGTCTGGCTGCATTGCTCGGTGAAATATGTTATTAGAAAATTAAACCAACAAAGACAACGTTACAGCAATGTTCAGAGCGAGCCCAACCCACAGAGTGCTGGGACATTCACCACAGAGCAGGGAATCGCCTCCGAGGTCAACCTAAGATGGTGCGAGGCAGGGCTCGTCCTGCAAGGGGCTGAGCACTCCCCAGTGAACGTGGCGGTGCTCAGGATCTCACCCTGCTCCCTGCAGGGCTGAGCCCCCCCAGGCACAGCGAACCCCCACATCACAACGCCAGCCACAACAGCGTGGCTTAGCACTTGCTGACCGCCGCTGGTGAACTGACCCCTCACTCTTTTTCTCAGGGGAAAAAGGCTTGTGAGCTGCTGGCCCAGGGCACAGGCTAGCAAAGGACGCCCTTTGCTTTCTCTCCTCCGTCCCTTTCCCCAGCACCGTGCTGAGACATGGCACCCTTTAATAAAAGCTCTTTCTACGTGCCCTGTTCTCCGTGCAGGGCCGGGAGGGGCCCCTTGCAAGAATGCTGACAGAACCCACCGCTTAGAGCCCACTCAAAACAGGATAGCTTTGCCAGGGCCACCAGCAAGCAAAAAACATTTGTTCTTTGCAGACTGGACTGAACCCACTCACGCCTTTCCCAGCGGCTGCCCAGTACTCCTGTACTGGCCCAGCATGGATCTGAACTCACTACTTACTGGTAGAAGAGGCTTCATGGTCCATTAGTCCGTGTGCCGTTTGATTTTGGTCGCGCCACGCTCACTCCACTCGCTTCAGCAGACGCGTGGGGCTTTCTTAGCTGAGCCAACGCCTACTGGAGATGCATGAAATTGCATCATCGGGAGTAAAAGAAGAGAAATTTTGTCACTCTATATGCTGGACAAATATTGATTTTGCAAGCATGTGCATGCTATCTTTGATAAGAAATAATTTGTTAACAAAGGGAGTTTGAGTGCTGAGGGAATAGATGAGTATTTGATTCAGTATTTCCTCTGCCAAGAAGCAGAGGTGATTGATCCGCTTTGCAGTCTGACTGATTTTTTGAGAAACTCCACTACAGTAAATGAAACCAATTGGTTTTTTTCTCCTGTGTACTCACTTGCAAGAGCTGTAAAACAACAGAGAGCATGCAAGAGTATCATCTTGCAGTCATCAAACCTAGTGTGCTTTTTCCCTCTCAAATTCTACAATGCCGCTCAGCCAAACCTTCTGCAGAGGTGGATTCAGAGGCCAAGCCGGAGAACCTTCCAGCAGTAATCTAAACCCCTTCCAGTGGGGTTTATGGGTGAGACAATGACAGGCAGTGTCCTCTGTCTGGTATGGCACTGGTAGCGGGCGCCGTGGTAATGCCCTGATTTATACATTCATTTCCTACTCTCATCTGTGGTTTTGAGTCCCCAGCTCTGTAGCAGCAAGCTCTGCACAGGGACGTAGGCTCACGGAGGAAGGATGGAATAACACTGATACATGCAAGCTGTTTTTTAAGAGCCCACAAAAAAAACCCCAAAACCACAACAAAACACACAACTCAAGAGCAACCACTTTTTCTGTGCAGTTGCAAGAGTTCCAGTCAAAGAGGGGACAAGATAACATCTGCCCAGCCACAGTAAAACAGTGGAAACCCGTGGCTGCTGATGAAGAGTTTCCCAAAGTTAGACCATAAAGCTTTTTGTTAGAATTAATCTCTGCGGTGAGCACAGAAATAAACTCCTCGCATTTCAAAATATAAGAGAAAGAGGAATGTGAGGGACAGGAATTTGAGCACTGAACAAGAAGCCTGAACAACCAGGCCATGCTGAGAAAGAGGACCCCAGAAAATCTTGCAGGAGGTTCCCCTGTGCAGCCAGTAGTGCACACTTCTCACGTATGAGGGCACCAGTGTGTTTTTAATTGGGAACAGGTTTACTCTCGGTTCCAGCTCATAGGCAGATGGGAAGGAATGAAAAATACGGAGGTTTAAATCTGGCCACAGTACAACAATTCTGTTTGCAAAGACATCCCTTAATGAGCTCCCACTAGGGATGGCAGAAAGGCTTTTCAAAAAGGAAGGACTGTGATTAAACACCAAGGAGGAGCTAAATCAGATTCTGATTTCAGTCTCTGCCCTGTATACCTGGAGTCAGACTTGCAAAGTCAGTGGTGTTATTTCAGAACTCACACCAAGGTTGTTGAGAACTGAATGTAGGTCACTGTACTAAGCAGAAATTGGCCAAAAAATATGCTTCTCTTGACTGAGAGCCGGACAGATTCTGAGGTTGGTTTCAGGGTTTGGGGTCGCGTTCAAATCCGGTTCAGAGTCCAAGTCCAGCGGCACTGAAATCTTACAGGCCTCATATTGAAGGAGAATTTCAAATAGTGTTCTGAGATGGCGAGACTTCTGCCATACTGAACAGCCTAGAACCAGGCTGTGCAGAATGTCCTGGCACCCCCAGCCCTGGCTGCCCATCTCCGACAGAAGGAAGCCTCCATTCCTGTTGCATTTCTCCCCCCTCTCGGCATTGCTGTAGCAGAATTATTTCCCCGGGTTTCCGATGCTGAGATGCAGGACTAGTCCCAGCAATGGCCGTGAAGAGGTTAACTAAGCACAGACGGAGGCCAATGTGTGTCTCTCTCCACATATCCTTGCTGAGGCAATCCGGATTACTGTTCCTGTGTAAATAAAGCATAGTGAAGAGTGGGTGGTCAGTTCCCATCCACTCTGCTATAAAGCATCAATTTTCTGGGCCTGGAAAAACTCCAGCCACGGTGGCCTGATCTGAGAACTGCTAACTACGCAGCTAATACATAACTGCCACCCCACATTCCCGCTTTCAACAGACACCAGGGATTTCTCTTTCCATTTATTGTCACCTGCTTTTGAAAGGCCTGATCCAACGAAATCGATAATTAATGGAACTGACTGTTCATTAATTGGTCCAAAGCCTGTTGATGGAAGGTGGCACCTGGAGAATGCAGCTTAGGATACAGAAGAAAGGGCTATATGAAGATAGACTGTAAATAGCTAAATTTCATCTCACAATTTTAATAGAATTCCATTAACTTGTTCACYCTATCTTTCTTTAGTGTTGTCTATTATTACAACGGCCACTGTTGTGTTAGATGCTGAACAGACCCAGAGAAAAAAAATAGTCTCTTCCTACCCAAAATCTGCAAACTAAGGGAAAATAAAAGTAACACACAGATACAGAAAAGAAAAACTAATCAAACTATACAACAGTTTTGGTCAGCATGCCAAGAAGTGATCTCAGCACACCACGTCCCTAAACTGCAGCTAAGATTTAAGCATCTCTGCTAAACAGTGTTTTAATGGAGAATTTGAAGAAGTCAGCAAAGCTTTCCTTTCTTCAGCAGCAATTGAGCTCTTCAGTCCGAACGGATTTCAAACAAACGAGCAAACCTTCAGGCCACTTCAAAAACAACAGCCCAGAAATTCGTAACAAGTCACATCAAGCTAGGAAGAAATCTACCCCCCAAAAGAGGCATCTGTTCAGTGTGAGAATCCATAAACGGGAAAGGYTGGATTTGGTTTTGAAATGCTCTTAAGAGGTACGAGACGGGCAGGGCAAGAGCCAGAGCTGTGGGTTGTCTGAGGCTGCCCCGTGCGCGCCCACCTGAGCTGCTCGGGGTTCAGCCATAGGAGCCAAACCCGGCTCTCTGGCTGTTGGTAATAGTTCTCTTAAAAACAAACAGTTTCAGCACTACCAACATACCGCAATACAATATACAACTACCTGCATTCTAAAAAAAGACATTTAGGAGGCTAAGAATAACACATTGCCTGGTAAATCCAAGCCTAAGAGGGAAGTTGCTTTACCTCCTACAGACATTCAGCCATTTGGATAAGAAAAAAAAAAAAGATGAATCCAAAGGGAATATAGAATGTAAAATAAACCATAATGTAGCCAGGACACAAAAACTAGCACCTGAGTTTAACATAATTTATCTACTTGCGTAACTCCTCAGCACCTTTGCTTTCTACCTGAACCTTGACTTTCCCCAGCYGCTCCCATTTGTCTTTTATCTGTTTAAAAAAGCCACCAAATTTCTTAAGCAATGTTCTTTGCTGTTAATTCGTCAGAGCTTTTCAAATGTTCTCTTGCTCCAGAGGTTAATGCATTCATCACTTTATAAAGCTCTAASTGGAAACTCGGAAAGCTGAAGAGAAAAAGATGTTTGAGTAGATGCTCGTCTCCRGCAGCGTTCGCACATTTCCTAAACACGTTTCACTGCTACTAGTGAATTCTTTGTCCTGCGTACCTTCTCTTTGCACTATACCATTCCGCTCTGAGTGCAAAGATGATGATACAGACATTACAGAGAATAACTTGGGGTACTGGGCCCCCCTCTAGATTATGTAATGTTTCCCTTAGCTTAGTTTCTATCTCTCATATGCTAAGTCTGTTCACCYTGGATGATATTACAGCCACTCGTAGCATACAGGACCCTGTAGCATACACTACAGAGCAATATACTTTAAAATGTTGCTTTAACTACTAGCAGAAGAACAGATCGTCTGGGTTAGCCGAAACCCCAGAATCTTTCCTGGACAATATACTAAGTTGTTTTCTGCCATCTGGTGTCCAGAGACTAAAGGCAGATGTTACCACTAATCAGAGTCTTCCAGATGGACACCAGCCTCAGGATGTTTGTCTTACACAATTCTGTAGCCAAGAACCAAAGAGCTCTCCTCATAGCCAAAATTCAACAATATTACYGAGGGAAATACCATCTGTGTGCTCTCACAGGGATTGAGTTAGACCTAACTCATCTGGAAAGAGCACTGCTTGGCATTTGGGAAGCTTCTTACCCTATCAAAGATCTCAAAGTGCTTTGATAACACTAATCAAGCCTCATTAAGCCTCACATGCACATCTGTAAGGCAAGTAAGGATTTCTTCTGCCTCGGTCACAGAATAAAACACTGAGGCGTTGGAAAGCAAAGCGACTTGCCCTGGGCAGGGTTGTTGAGCCTTATAGTATTAGCTTGAATGTTGTGATATATTATTAATGCAATATCATCCTTCTAGGCTCTCAAGTCTTAATTTTTGAAGGGTTATAGTAGGCAATGAGGCAAGTCCATTGTGAGGCYGGGAAAACAAATGAGGAACCTAGACTGTGATTTTTCTATTTAAAGTAAATTCATTTTAATCTCATTGTAAAGACTTGAAGTAAGCATTTTAACATGTAGCAAGCTGCACTCTCTCCAGCATCCTCAAATCTCCACTGCCTGCTTGTTYTGTGGGTCTGGCCCATTTGCTAGCCAAAGAATACCTGCTTTCAAATAAAAAGAGATATAAAGTAAAAGTTTGACCCACACTCCTGAGSGATTGTCCCAAGGAAATCACTCGTGTACGATCCGATCACAGTTTCTTTCAAACACAGTAAGTTGTAGTTTGGCTAGTAAGTGTGTCCTTGCTAGGAGATGCAGGCACCATGCTCATGGGGAATAGTTTGTTGCCTTTTTTTAAAGTTTGAATCAAGTTTATCCATCTTTGTTATTTTTGTGGTAACTCAGATGATCTAAAAATTGCCTAGGCCTCCAGTGTTTACTTTCGAAACAATAGAAAATGACTGGCTCTCAGTCACATGTATCCCAAGACTTTTTTCTTAAGCGTAATTAGAGTTCCTTCCACGGCTAATTAAATTCTCCAGTGAATGAAAACAAATTTCCTGGAATGAATATCATCTTGATTCACTTTGGGCAAAACCAGGCTTACGTGCTTCTCCCATTCTGTTCTCTGAGGGTGTTGGCTACATTTCTGAAATCTTCTTGTCAACACATGACAATGCAGGGAAATAGTCTAGTACTGGGGTCTGCATACTCCTTTGCCACAGATTACAAGAAATTGTGTCTACCTTATTCCTCTTTTCTGCTTTATGTGACTTTATAGGCTTTTATGGTCCCCTTCATTAACTTTTTTTCCAAGCGGAACAGTCATAGTCTATTTAACCTCTCTTTATACAATATGGTTCTATACTTCTGACTATACCTCTTAGTCTTTTCTATTTCTACTATATGCTTTTAAGCATGAGATACTGGTTGACTGCCACAGTTATGTGAGTACACTAGGATATATATGGTAGAAATACAAACCCTTTTCTTATTTACAGAACTCAAGCTGCCAGTTCGCTGAATGGCTTGCCCCCCTACTCAGATAGATACTTCTACAAACTTCTGTCTCACCATTAAGAAGAATTCTATGAGTGAAATAAGAAGTCGGAAATACTGTTCTGACAACGCTGAATTCCCAATACCTCGCTGTTCTGCCACATTTCCCTCCCAAGGAACGTACCCGAGTACCTATCAGAAGTGCTCACATGGTTTATGAGTTCACAGCAGTTGATTTTTACTGCTGATACAGCCACATGTATGAGAGAAATTCCTAGAACTTAGACGTTAGTTACAGTGCGTAAGCTAATTAATTCTTTTTAGTGTCCAAATTCCCCCCAATAACCAGTCAAGAAAATGACACAGTTTTACCTTTAAATGTGGTTTTAAGTTCCCAGTGATGGAGGGATGCAACCTTTTGCGTGATCACATTCATTTAGTTTTGAGAGCAATTTGCTCATAACTTGCTGAAGGCCACCAAGAATCAGTTTACAAGSCACTTTGGATTGAACTGGGGAAGATTCCTCCCAGGACAGACAAAGATCCGTACCTGGCAAGATCARCTCCTTTCCTATGCTTGTTCCCTGGTTGTCATCTCCCCTGTGAGTCTGTATTTTGTACTGCGTGTTCCCCGGGGCAAGGCAGGCCTATACTCTGCATTTGGCAGTCAAGTGAGGTTAAAGTCAGCCCAACWGAGACAATAAATCATTATCATGGTTAGACTGTGAGCAGATGCCTTTGGAGGCCATCCATTTTGAAGGCAAATTCCTTCCCTCTCTGACGTTTGCTTTCCTGTTTATTCCTTTCAAAGCCTCCATAAATAGTGCTCAGTTCTCCATCATCTTTTGACACTGAACTCTGGGTCCAACTGGCCTCCAATCATCTCTTGATGGTAAACACCATCACATTCCCTCATGTGCTGGAAAACTTCATTCTCCAGATGATAAACTTGCAGTTTATCGTTTTATCACCCAGCTTCCATTGTCCTGTCAGAAAGGAGATTTGGACCATGCACTGAATAAGACAGAAGCAAGGTGCCACTTCACAGTTGAACAGAAGCAAGTTTTTCTAGGATGTGGCCTCAGARGTCCTTCTCTGTCTACTTTCTCTACATCTACATGATGTCTACTATGACAGTTTTTTAGCTTGGGTATGTGAACTCAGATGACAGCTGTTTCAGCACATAGCTATTTTACCTGGATGTTCAGGCTATGGTCAGCTAGTTGATGGGTTGCATTTCTGTGGAATGAGATATCACTCCTCTTCTGTGCTGCAGTGACTGATGGTGGGTGTTCTCCAGGACCTAGGCTGATCTGCTCCACAAAAAGATCACGGAATCACAGAATGGTTGAGGTTGGAAGGGACCTCTGGAGTTCATCTAGTACAACCCCCCTGCTCAAGCAGGACTACCTAGAGCTGGCTGCCCAGGACTGTGTCCAGACAGCTTTTGACTATCTCCAAGGATGGAGACTCCACAACCTCCCTGGCCAACCTGTTCCAGTGCTCAGTCACCCTCAGAGTAAAAAAAGTGTTTCCTGATGTTCGGACAGATCCTCCTGTGTTTCAGTTTATGTCCTTTGCCTCTGGTCTTGTCATTGGGCACCACTGAAAAGAGCCTGGCTTGGTCCTCTTTGCAGTCTCCCACCAGGTATTTATATACCTTAAAAAGACCCAGCCTKCTCTTCTGCAGGCTAAACATTCTCAGCTCTCTCACCCTTTCCTCATAGGAGAGATGCTTCACTCYCTTAATCATCTTTGTGGCCCTTCGCTGGACTCTCTCCAGTATGTCCATGTCTCTCTCGTACTGAGGAGCCCAGAACTGGACTCATTACTCCAGGTGTGGCCTCRCCAGTGCTGAGCAGAAGGGAAGGATCACCTCCCTTGACCCGCTGGCAATGCTTTGTCTAATGCAGCCCAGGACACCRTTAGCCGCCTTTGCCACAAGGGCTGTGCTGGCAGCCTTCTGCCCAAGAAGTACTTGCATTCTGGCAGTGGTTCAGTTACTAATTACACAGTTCCAACTCTACCCACAAAGTTATCTTAAATCATGAGACTTTTAGGACTCAAGCATTCTGGCTAGTTTTTATACAGCTTCTGAGATTGGAAGCTGTGCAGTTCAGTTTCAACCAATTACACAGAATATACTTATGTTTTAAATGAACATTGAATGTCCCACATCATCACATGATTCCAGAGTTTGGAGCTTTGAGGAAAAGCCAGTATCTTAGGCTAAAAGCCAGGAGAGTTGTTAGCACTAYAGTTCCACATCAATTCTGCCTTGAAGATAAAACTGTTTCCTACGCCTTGTGCACAATCCTAGTTTATTGCGGACAATTGGAAGTATGCTGCRCAGGTTTTTGGATTAAGTTTTAGGACTAAAACCCTTGTCTTTGTCTGTTCTTGGAAACATTTCACTTACAAACTGAGCACTGGTTATTCCCAGCTCTTTGCTAAAATGGCGTAAAACAAGTAGACTGTTTTCACCTATGTGTCAGGCCAATACAGAATAGAAATGCTGTGTTAGAAATGGAATGGACATGATCTCATTTTGTAAGAACTGCAGTTCCTGAATTAGTGTTGTTTGCTTAGTAACGTGTGAGTTGTTATGTGTGAAATTGCAGGTCTACTGAGTCAATTAACTTCACTATGCCATGAAATACTGGTAAATTTGACAGTCAAAGGCTGATTTCATACATTGCCTTATGTTGCCAAGAAGTTAGCTTCTGCATCTGCTCAAATGCAGGATGCAGAAAGGCTAAGGATGAGAAGGCAGCAGCTCTACTGGCAGCCATCATTTGACCCACTCAATAGCTTAGCTTCAGTCTCTGCAAAAAGGGGGGACCAACCTCTCCGTAATGGGGTAGCAATTAACACCTGCAGAATATTTTGGAAGAGGAAAGTGTCACAGAAGCAGACRCTGCTTGGTTTTGTGTGTGTTTCTGGAGGTAGTCTGTGATTTTCCTAGTAGAGGTATGCATGTGGTGGAACTGCTGTACACACTTGCAACTCTTAAATTTCATTGGGCCAGAATGTGACTTGGATAATACCTATGCAGGGGGAAAAGAGCCATGCTTTTACATGCCATGGATCCTGCAATGTCAAAGATAGCAGTTGGATGTGCTGACTGTAACCATGGATTGGGAGGGATGGAGCAAGGACTGTATTGGTTTCCTCTCCTACCACGTAAAWGCCAGACGGAATACTGAGGGTGTACTCAAGCGGATTTAACCTCTGCACTGGCACTGATACCTCACCTATGCAGTTTTAGAGGTAGTGAACTCCAGTCCCATTCTTGGAGCCCAAACACATCATATTTGCCCCTATTTGAGTTTGAGAGGCCACAGCTTTTGATTCAGTTTGCGTCTTCCACAAAAATTTTGCCAACTGAGATTCTCAGGAGCCGTAAAGTACCATAATCCCAGCGACTCCAGCAGCCCTACGCACAGCTGTGCTGTTCTAAACCTTAGTAAGTTCTCTGGGTRAAATGTTTCCCAAGGCAGGCTGACATGAGACCTAAGTTTCCCCAGGTCAGCTGCTCTCCCCTTTTTCCTGATGCCTCACCCTCTCCCCGCATTGCCTCCTTTGCCTCCCAGACAAAATGACATAGYATGTGTTGATCTTCCTTAGCTCTCTCAGAGAACCAGTTAGAAAGAACCTATAGACTGCCAAGAATAATCTAACAACAGGAAAGCATAGTCTACTTCGGTTGGACATGCCACCCATGTTGAGATGAGTGGAGCCAGGGGAGGTAAGGAGAGAGCAACACTGAAGGCTGCGCAGAGAGTCAAAGCAGCATTCCAGCTCAGGGTTGATATGGGATTGCCCTGGGAAACAGCTATGTGGTCTTGGTCTCTTCCACTCAATAAGACAACCTGTGTAAAGCGCCTTCATAGTAAGACCACAATGTGTGACCACAACACGTGACCACAACATCCTCAGCAACTTGCTCGCCTCCTGTGACAAGTCAGCAGGACGACATCTCTGCATTAACTTCGTCGTAAAACAACATTCCATTCCTTGGCTACGCTTCTTGTGCAGGGCAGGGATTGAGTACAGTTACTACATGGAAGCTGTAGTACATGGGGACCCAAATTCACACTTCAAGAGGGTGCAGATTCTTTGAAAGCAATAGATTCATACCTGCTTACCCCACTGACATCCAGAAATCACACGGGAGTGGTAAGGTGACCTTGCAGCTCATCCTTTCACTACCACTCCCCACCCATCCAGATGCAGTCAGTTGGGTAACTATTCCCCTGTGTCTGCACAGAGATCAACGTAGACCACTTCTATGGATGCAACATTGCTCTAGGTTTGCTATGCATAGACCTTTATCAGTGGCAAGAMGACAAGGCCGAGCAGTACTTCAAAAGCCTTCTAGACTATTTCCTTCCCTGAGGGCAGATTTAACACTATCATCAGACCCAAATCACAAGTGTCACGTTCTGGATCTCAGTAGCAATTTTGTAAATGTGTGAGGAAAGCAGGGTTTGCCCCACTCATATGTGCAGCGCCTGCCCCGTGACAGGATTCCCCTCCCATGGCGTATAGGTACAGGTAAAGAACGCTGTGCGAGGTGAGGTGGGGATTGTGCCCATGATAACAGAGAGGGGAAAGCCCATTCTTGGGCAAGCTCTGCAGAGTCAGCTCAAACCGAGGCCCCGAAACAGAAAGAAATACAAACTTAAGCAATTTTCCAAACTGCAACATACAAATAAACACATTAGCCATCTCCTGCTCAGCAACCACAGAACATCCTCCCAAAAGCAACACAGCAAGTCACTTATTAGCGACTTAATGAGCTGTGGAAAAATAACACTATTCATTCTCAGCTACTTATTCTCTGTCCTTTCTGAAGTCATAACTCAGGCCACCACAGAACCACACAGGCAGCATGCAAACTCATGGGCAAAGGCACAAGCTCCCTCCAGCACACAAGCTCCCAAACAGTATTTGCTGGCTTGTAGCTTTGGCTCTGACCTGGTTTGACTCCAGCCTCAGCTGCGTTAGCCCTAAGTCCAAATTAGACTGAGCTCATGAAAGMTGGAACTTACTACCAGAAGAATGATAGGAAGAGTTATCCCTTCTAGCAGTTGATTAGCTATATACTTCATCTTTACTTTATAAGAACTGCAGATACTTCTACGGTTCCTTTTTTCTCAGGATCTTTTTCTCAAAGCGCATCATGAAGTGAGGGTTATTCATATCTCAGGATTCAGAAAACCAGGTACAAGGAAATTACATGACTTGACCACCTAAGACAGTGGAAGGATARAAGCCATGTCTAGAAGCTCCTAGGCTGGAACTCTAAGCCCCCCAGCACAGTACCTCCTCCAGCAAGCTTCTACCAAGATGGAAGGATGATTTCATTTCTACGCTCCTTGCCTTGCTGCTGTGGTTGGTGCTGCATCCCTGCCTTCAATATCAGCCAGCCTGTGGTGCAGCAGGCTTGCCAACATGCGATCAGAACAGACAATCTGAGATGGATGCTCAGAGAATGTRTTTACACTTCTCCAACCGTCACCAATGTCTGCACCACCGGTCCGAACTCTAAATTCACTTCCCAAGTGAAATAGAGGCCCTCGGTAAATGGGCACTTTTTCATTTCTCTTTGTTCTCAAGTTGCCAAGAGGTAGGCCCCGAAACGCCTCCACACTCTAGTGGAACTTTCTACACTCTGTTTTAGGCTCCTTTCAATAACATCACTGGCTTGCACAAAGCAGCAGAATGGCAAACACGAGCACCACTTCGAGATGGAATAGAGGTATCTGTTATTGCTTTCTTCGAGATATCATCAGACCATACCGACTTCCACAATTACACTTCCCAACAGTGATGACAAGCCTCCTGTTATCAGGGAGAGCACTCCARGTTTCAGACACCATTCTGCATGTCGACAAGCAGCAGTGCCTGGAAGCCTCGGTTTTGGACYCGAACTCCGCTGTACTGAAGACTGGATGCCATTGCAAGGTGGAAAGTGGAGCCCCACAGTCAGTGAGCTGCCACTAATACTGCTCAGAGCTGCATACACTACAGCAGTGGTAATAAGAAAATGTTCCCATTTCTCAGTGCCTGCCATTCAGTAAATCCACAGATGCAAGTAAATATTAGGAAACGTGGTCACACCCCACAAAGCTGTTTTCTACCAAAGAAGGGATGAAGACAGGCACATATCAGTGTATGTGTAATGTTTTCCAAAAAAGTCTTCTAGAATTTTTTTTTTTTTTTAGCGGTTTCAAAAAGTTCACTGAACGCTCCTTTCTCCCAATTTATTTTTTATTTCACAGGTTTTTTTCCTTGGTCTCAGAATAAAAGCTGATGCTCACAAAGTGCAGAAAGGTTATATTCATCAGATTTTCTTTTCCTTACAATTTAACTTGAAAATGTCTAATGAGTTTCAGAGATTCAAGATTTTCCGGCTCTTAATGCAAACCAGATCTGGAACCAGGAGGAGGAGTTATCTGCTATTCCATTGAAGATTCACATACTTCACACAGTTCAGATGATGGACTGACTGTAGCTGATTGCATTCACATCTCGAAACTGAAGAAGAATTGCTTCCTAACCTGCTTGTTTCAAAGAGTGGTAACAATCTAACATGAAAATCAACTGTTTACATTCTGCGAAAGGTCTGCCAAAGAAAACTTGTATAAAACCACAAGTTTGTTCAAAATTTGGTCATATTCCATCTGTTCTGTTTGCAAAGCTGAGAGCACCTGTAGGCTAGTAAAGTACTGTCACTGACAGAGCTATACAATTTATAAAGAGCTGCTACGGACACATCTTTTCTTTCCTCATGATTAGTCTTTCTTAGTCCTGTATAAATTAGATCCAGATATCRTTCATAAAGGCTCAGTGCCTTCCCTGAAGACACTTTTATAGATGGGACTGTCAGCTAGGAATAGCATGCGTCACTCACTTTTCTTTCATGACTGGAAAAAACCCCCACCAAATAAAAGCAGCCCATTGGTATTTACCAAGAAGAAATTACCTGTTTGTCTGGGATTTAGTGGCAAGAATCTCAAAACCTGATGAAGGCTTTCTCTGCTCTTTTCAAGACATCAGCTTGTACTAAGACCTCAGAAATCTCAGGAGGACAGGAGCCTGTACAGGTCTCAGGGAGAGTGAGAAGTCTGGTACAGCTACAGAAGAAGAAAYGGAGCTAGTCTCTGGTTAATATTAGAGCTGGGAAAATAACAGCCCAAATCTTTATCTCCTTCTTAATGACTGGGACTAGTTCATCTTCTACATCTCCTTTCTGCTCCATGATACGAAACCATTTCCMTAGAAAAGACAATCACGGCTTTAAAAGCCATATTACTAATACATCAGCTTGCAAAAAAGAATAGCCCCTGCCGCAGGTCACGTGTTCATCACGACCGCAGGCTGCCTGAGGCTTTTCTTGTTTGTTTAAGACAGAAACCCAGCACACGATAAATCTGTGGCTGCCACTGTGTGGTAAAAGTCACACCTGCCTCCCTCCTCGCTTTTGGCTAACACAAGCGATAGTGCAAAAGTGCCATCGGGAAGTGAAGGGTGAGGCTGCGGTGGGTGAACAAACACTGCAGCACTCCAGGCAGGAATGGTCTGTTCTGCCTGGCATAAAAAAAAAAAAAAAAAAAAAAAAAAAAGACCCCACTGCCAGCTCAATATTTAGACCAAGAGCTGGATGAATACAGAAACCTTTTTTTAAATTGTTTTTTATTTTAAAAATCAGTGGTCTACTTTGTGGCAGTTCACAACTCCAGCATAGTATTACCAAGAAAAAACTACAACCCTCTGTCCCATGTGACAGACTGAGACTGCCATCAACTGCCCGGGTCCGCCGGGTTCTGCCACAGACACAAACAATAACTAGCGTTGTTTCAGAGCTTCTGACAAGAGAGAATAAAGTTTTTCCYTTTCTTTCCATTAATTACGCACATACCACTGAAATTCCCAGACTAATCGACCCTTCTCTAGCTTCCTTTAAGGCTCCATCCTGCGGGATGATGAGCCCTGAGCCAATAAAGCACCTGGACAAGTGCTTGGACCTCAGCATAGAGAAGACATGCTGTGCTCACAGAAAGGGCTGAGTCTCAGCTGTGGCCAGCATTTTCAGCTGCTAGAGTGCAAAGAGGTATACTTCCTAGAATTAGGCATTTTTTTTGCTGTGAAAGGAGCTCTAGGAATGCAAGTCATTTGTCTATACTTTGGATCTTTGAATATAAAACAAATCAAAGGCTTCCAAGCATAGCCAGCCACTTTATTTTATAAACCAACGTATTTCTGGAATTTGTGTTCTTCAGAAGTAAGCATTTGCCAAGATGAATCTCGCAGAGTTAAGAACATTGATTACAAAGAGCTAAAAAACAGCGCAGAACACACTGGAGAAAACCYACTAACCCAAAGATCTTGCCTCACGGGGTGTGCCAGCACTGCTGTTGGAAAGTAGAAGGTAGCACACGTAGGAGGAATCTATCTCAGGTCCGCCTAACCTTATCAAGCCATAATCACAGCAGAGCTAGCCAGCACAGACCACAGCCATGGACCACGTATGCAAGACATATAGACCATGTATGGAGGCCATAGATTATACAGACAATACAGTTYCTACTATAGGCCATCACTGCATTTGCCCATTTTCCCCGTTACATTTGTTTCCAGGCCTTCTATTCCTCCTCCCAGTCCAATTTTTCAGTGCAACTGCTTGGTCAGGGCATCTTAGTGCAGAGAGCTCCCTTTTCATTGTCCAGCCTTGCAAGATGTGTGTGGATTCCATACCAGATTTGTTTAGCAAGATCCACTGACCGGTCTCCTTTGCCAATCATGAAATATTTCTGAAAAATGAAAGCTGTGACACACTCATTCCACAACTTAGAGGACAGGGCCAAGTGGATCCTTTCCAAAAACATTGCAGGGCTAGTGACTGGCTCTCTTATCGCAGATCTAAAAACCTCATATCCCGACAAATCATTTTCCTTGAAGAAATCCCAATCAAGGCCATTAACACAGAACATGCATTTCATTTAGTGGTGGAAATGTCAATAGAGGAACTCAGACYGAACACTAAGTTAACTATGCACATGTCACTCATCAGAACTGCCCATCAGGATCCATAAGTCCTAAAATGCTGCCAGCTAAATTTGACAGTCCCTTAGCTCAAGTGACAGCCTRCTTCTGAAACGGAAGGCTATACAGATATCCAGTATATAGTAGTCAGGAATGCCTAGAAAGTGGTTGCACCATCTAGCAGAACAAAACCAGAAAAGTCTTATGTGGTCATTTGGTAATATAAARAGAGATATGAGTTGAAATTAACCTTAAAGTTCAGTTAGGGATGGTACTGATTACAGAATCTACAACCGTGGGCCAAAAATTAAACCATCAGTTTTACATAAGTTAACTCACATTATCAGAAGAAAAACACACATCAAAGAATTGTACAGTAATGGTCTTAAGCACTGTAGCCTACAGTTTTCTCTCTGCTGCACATGTGGCTGTCACATGAGAGTCCCATATTCTTCCCACCAAACAGGAACTACAAGCTGTAAGAAATTGCTTTCAAATCAAAACGGTGAAAAGCTACTTAGCTATGACTTTTACCGCTTGCTGCAAAGAGGGTACACAGCAGAGAAAATCAGGCTCCTGCTGAGCTGAGCTCTGTATAGGAGAAGCTGGCCCGGCTTTGTGTGTGGGCTGGACTGACACACTCTGGAGTTCTTTCCAACCTATATCATTCTGTGATTCTACAATGGTCCTGTCTGTTGGAAACAACGGCCTACAGTGTGCCACGACCAGCCCAAGTTCCATCACTCATCCTYTCTTGCTAGGCAAGGAATGAGAGACCAAGACTTCGGCAGATAAGCCACAAAATCCRTTGTAGAAGACTGGCAGTCAGAGCCTGGATAAACCCGAAGCAGGGAGCTGGTTTGTAGGCCTGTCAACCTGACTAGTAACCCCCAGACAAAAGAAATACCTATGAGGAAATATTTATTTTAGTGCACATTCCAGACTATCAGATTTCTGGCAGTTTGACTTCAGCACTCTTGAAATCACGAGCCATGGGCCAAACATGACAGTATCTCTGTGCACTCTTAATCTTATTTCACTGGGAATTGAGGCTGGCCCCAGGCAGTCTCCAAGGAATCAACTCTCTTTCTGTCTTCTTCTCATGTCACCCCAATGGTATCTGACATCCCAGGCAAACTTTCCAGCTCAGTGTTRCACACACAGATACTGTTGGTCTGAATTTGCACACATATTTTTGTGTGGATTCACTTTACTAATTTGCACACGCCTGCATGACAGAGGTCTTTTGGAGTGTATCTTAGCRTTGCACTGGACTGGGATTTGCACGTGATGGATTTAATTTCACTTTCGTTTATACTGACTTCAACTTGATAAATTCAGAAGAGTTGTTCTCAGCATAACTGAGTRTCAGAAGCCAACCAGACATGGAAGATTTAAAATGGAGCAAGAAGGAATAAGATGAGCCTCACTGGGACACTTCCTGGGAGTGACAATGAATTTCAGAGATTTTTTTCCTCTATTAGTCTTTTATCTTTGGACATCTTTAGAACCTCTCTGAATTGAAGTACTTTCAGCCAYAGTTTTTTGTCCTAATTTTTCTTAAGACCTTCACACTGGAGGTCTGAGCTCTGGAAATGTTCTTCCTAAGGAATTTTACAGATGGAATGAAAGGAGAAATACTGGATATGTTGCGAGGAAGCCTTCTAGCTTACACAAGCTTTCTGGTTTATTTTTGCAGACACATACAGCTCAGGTCAGAAAAGTCTCCAGATTTTGGGGAGCTTCTCCAAACCCCAAGTTCTAAACACATTCATTTGTCTGCAGATKGTCTGAGAAAAGAACTGTCCTTCTCTTCAGCTCAAATCATTTGTTTGGGGAAGTATCAAACAGCTGTAAGTAAATGCCAGGGAGTTAGATCCAAGAGTCTGCAGAGTGATAAAAGCAGATAGACCTGGACCTCAAAGGGACCAGCTTTCCTTTATAGAAGTGCCAGTGCTGGCCTAAGCAGCTCATTTCATGAGCAGTGAGTTGGCTGGCACTGCACAGACCTTCCCAAATTATTTAACTCACTTTTCCACAGCCAGACAGGCTTTGGACAGGTGCTTAATAGCTGAGCAGGGCTAATTAAAACCACCCTTGCAAAATCTGACCAAGGCCGATTAAAAAAAAATATATTMATGATTGTCCCTCTGGAGCTCTGTCAGAGCCTATGGATGAACCCTCCCCATGCTGTGCTGGAAGCTGGGAAAGCTGCTTTAGTACTCCCCACGCACTGGGAAARGACAACTTGGCAGGAGGTAGACCAGGCACTTTGAGATGACCTGAAGTTTGACTTTCTTCCCCAGGGTGAAGCTGAATAGATCACCCACCTTATTTGCAAAGATGCACCCTGTCTGCTGAAGCAAACTGAGAAGAAAACCACGTGCAACAACAAAGCACAAGCTGTTTAAAGAAACATCAGTAAGGCTGGCAGCTGTGGATTGCTACTGCTCTGCTGGCAGGCGCCGAATATTAGGGGGCTTATCACTAGTCGGAGGTGATCACACCAAAAGGCTGGGCAGGCAGACTCAGATTTCTTACCATATTCTGGATGGGACTAGTTAAGTGATGGTGTAGAGATCGACACGTAAYTGAGTGAAGACAAGACCTGCAGTTGTCACTCACCACCCGAGCGATGCTGAACATGCCACACMGCTCTCAGTTTCTCTCTTCATACTGGGAGATTGTCAAGGAACCGACTGTCTATCCTCAAGGCCTCATCTGAGGATGCTAATGTAAGATTAAAAATGAAAAAGCAGCAGGTATGGAYACCTGTTTTCCCCAGATGGAAAGCCAAAGTAGATACCCTAGAGGCTGACCCACAACRAACCAGCACCAAAACCATCATGAAGTCTGGAACCTTTCTCTCCTCAGCTTCGGATGCACCCAAACTGCTGAAAYGTCAAGCCTGCAGGAATGAGGTAGAAGAGCCAATTTTTCATTGCCCTGCTTAGGGCTGATTTGTACCACAAACTTTGATAACGGCTGGTAAATACCCCAACACTCTGCCTGCTGACCTTTTAAAACCATATGAAATTTCCTGTGAAAGATTGCCAGAAGGAAGTTAGTTAACTACAGCAATCAAGCACCCATAATCGGACTGCAAGTTAATGCCCTAGGGAGGTGAAAGACACGTTGAAGGAATTCAAACCACTTTCAGAAGAATTCTTTCAGGCTGTCTGGCCTGTAGAAACACACAAGTTTTATTCAAAAGGGTTTCTTAGGCTCATAGCAAGTTAGGAAGGAAGGGACTGCGAGGGGTCATCCATTTCAACATATTGCCCGGGCAGGATACACCACATGAAGCTAACCTAACTTCTTCAGAAGCCAAGGGCCACCTGTGAAGCATTGAAACCAGGTACTGTCCTTTATCAGTCCAACTTGAACCTGGACTGTTGCAATCACTAGTCACAAGGCAGTGCTTCTTTTGAAGGCTTACTCCACAGATTTCTCTCAAAAGCTTAAACAGGAGAGAAATGTGAGCAATCAAAAGCTTAAACAGGAGAGAAATGTGAGCAAAGTGATAAAAATTAAAGAAGGTTGTGTTTGTTTCTCCAGTAAGTTAAGCAAAGGGTAGGGAGGCACTGCCAGACCACACAGTTCTGTTATTCAGGTATTTTTTTTATAAAAGGGAGACAACTTAGTTTTTGTTTCTTTGGTTCATAAATACAGCACGTGTGTGGTCTCCGGAGAAACACACCAGCCTGGGCTTTCCTTTCCCTTGCCTCTTCCCAACCATTTTAAGGCACTGCTAATACCTGGTGGTAATGTCATTAGTGTATTTGTGTGGGCAAGGAAAATACTTCACATGGAATGACAGTAGGGCCYCTCTCCTGAAGGGACAGCTGCCCAGCCTCTCTTTTTCTGTTATTGCCAGCATATTTCTCTGTGCCAGTGGTTTGGTGCCTGCGGTTAAATTTGCAGRTGGCAATACTAGCTTTGGAAGGTCCAACTCCCTGGCTGGTGAGACCTTCAGAGCAGTTGTCTGCAATGCCAGCACTTGCCCTGGCAACTAATCCTGTCTGCTGRATGGTGGGAGCAATTAAAATAGAGCTTGTACTTTATTACAGGCCTGGAAGAAGGATATTGCTTTGGTTGCYTTTGCACAACAGAGCAAGGATAGACCTTTTGCAACAGCCATCATCCTGCGCCAGGAGGTGACAGAAGGTCCATGCTCAGGACAGCCTGAAGTGAAGATCCAAGACTCAGATGCTAAAAAAATGCAAGGCACTGAACGCCAGTCAACTTCACTGCGGTCTCCCRTTCATTTCAGTCTCAAGAGAGGTTCATAACCTCTGCAGGTGAGGCACAGATGCGTCTCACAGAGGGCTATGTCTAGGTAGCTGTTCCTTCTACAACACACGCTACTGTTGAGGCACAACAGAAATGGCTAAGCGTAGAATTTCAGGCTTACTATTGGATTTACTGCCTTTGCCTGGAACAAAATTGTATCTGTGTCATTCAGTATATGGGAATTTCCTCTCTTAGATTATATAAATGTTATTTAAAGAGGCACTGAGTAGATTTCAAAACATATTTTAACTTTGGGAAGGAATGTTTGCTATCAATTTATTCAAAATGTTGCCTTTATTGGTGATGTTTGGGTTAAAGATGTTTGTCTCCGAGTTAGGAGTCCTTACTATTCTAATATTTTTACAGCTCTTTTTTGCCGTGTTACTATAATATATTAAAATTGTATATCAATAGATTATAGTATATTGTTATCAAACATAAATGCTCAGATACTGACAGAACAGAAATAATATTATTAATGTAAATATTTATATTCCTCAGTATGTAATCAGATATCCTGGAGAACTCCCCCGGCCTAGATACAGGATCTCGGTGACTGTAGGTAACTCTGGCCAGCCACCCCCTCGCTCTGTGCCCCGCAAACCAGCTTCATTTGAGATCGGTGACCAAGGCAGGTGTAAGGTGAAGGTGGGAGCTGAAGGGAGCTGGCTCATGCTTCTCACCCAGGTTTGTGCCTCCAGTGCTGTGACGAAGACTGCTTCCCTCCAGCCACCTGGGACCTTCCTGAGTCCCTTTTCCGAAGCTGCTGAAATCAGAGTCAGAGGCAAGAATCCTCCTGACACCCGTGGGGTACGGCTCAGACTCCCTGCCTCCATGAAAAACGGATAAATCTATGACAGTTGCTTAAAACCATGCAAGGGGAGTACTGGGAGGAACAARCGTGGACAGATGATAGCTCAATCCCCCGGCTCAGTCCCCACCCAGCTAGAGAGCAGTAGATGGAAGAACCCAGGTAAGAACAAGCAGAACCGTATCCATGCAGARTTGTATCTATTAATGCTAAACTAAACTAGGTCCCTGTACCAAATCAGCAAGYCTAAGCTAACCAGAAGGTTTCCCCTCCTCCCTCATTCATGTTGCTTTTTCTGAGAAATCATGTTAGCGTGCATTTCCACTGCTTTTGGACAACTTTGTTTCTAGTCCCAGTCACCCTTCTGCTCTAATTTTCATGCTTAATGCAAAGCAGAACAGTCTCTGGTCCTTTAGGCAAGCCATGGGACCATTCCCTCTTCCCCACTTCTTAAATATAAAAAGCATGCAGCATAATCTTCCCTTCAGTCATGAAAAATACAGTATAATCTTAAGTAAATATTAGTGTTCCACTTACGTAAATACAAACTGCCATTGAGGGCTAAAGCACTGAGCCTGTCAAAACCCCAGACTGAACATATTTCTTTGGAAAGGACAGTAAGGGTCAGGAGTGAAAGATACTTTGGTGTTCACTATGAGTTAGGGGAAGAGTTCTGCTGGAGAGAGAATGGGCCAGATAAGAACTTCATCCTAGAGCTCTTGGAAAAAGAGACGCTGCTTAGAATAAGGTTTTCTTGATTTATTCCTGAATAAATATCTCCTGCTTGCCATTCTACCCCATTTCTTGCTGCCTGCTGGGCAGGGATATGTAAGAAATTGGTTTAGGACAAAGGTGACTAARGTGACTGATGAAATGAGGACAGTGTCCTCCCCCTTCGCAGCCACTCCAGCTCTGAGAAGAAGAGGACGATGCCATAGTACCTGCTGCCAAAACATCTCTCATTCAGATTGCCGTGTTATAGACAGCACTGCCGCCTGTACCCGAGCTAGGAGAGGTATTTCTCCTTTCCCTCCCATTCTCTAGTAGAGCTGTATGGTGCAGATAACTAAGGAGGTAGCAGGAAGAGACACTGTGCTGTTTACCAAATTATCATTTAGATCCACTGCTGCTCACAAATTTTAACAGAACTAGATATTCCGGGAGTGCCAAATCTTTAGGTTTTAAAGGCGCCCATGCTTAATAATCGTAAAAGATTTTCAGAGCATTCCACTTTTCATTAGTGAATCTAATGTTTCCAAACCATCCAGCCGTATCAGACCCCTTCACAACCCAACAGTGACCACACTGCCTTTGCATTCTTCTTTTCTTTCACTCTGGCCAGGTGCAGCAAACTTCTACCTCCTGGGTGGAAAGAAGCGTAAGGCATTTTCAAAAAGATCTGGCACTGACTGTTTCTGTAGCCCCCTGAAACTGTAACTTCACTGAGTTGAGCACTTGTCAGTGTGAAAGATGGATCTCATTTTGTGAAGCATTATTGCACCTCTTCAGACAGCTTTATGGTTTCACCATCTCCCGGTGCCGATATCCAGCTCCCGGCCCCAGGCTCTCTGCTTTCATCAAGTAGAGTGGTCCCTTATTCTCCTAGTTTATAACCAAGAGGTGGAGGTAAAGGGCAAAAGCCACCCAGCAGTCTATCAGCTTCTTTACTACTGTTGGGAGTTGGGTCTTCAGAAGGTCTGCTTCAAGTCCCATTACAGATAAAGGACTTAGACAGCTAATTTGACCATAGATCCATCCCYGGTTCAAGTCCTTAACCAGTCATTTCCCCATGATTTCCTACAGCATCTTGGATCTATCTCACCCATTAAATTCAGTATGATATTTATCTAACACAGCCTGGCCTTATATTCACACCTGCACTTTATCAGCTGCATATGGGTATTTCTGGTAAGTTTATCCATCAGAGAGTTGTTTTTCCCTTTGACAAAAACTGGAGTGATAACTTGTATCTCCCATTGCACACCACAGRGTGGATAATCAAACACAAAAGCACTTAGAGCTATAAATTACTGATGATGACTTGAATCTGTAATCACGGGGACAATACATAACATCTTATTTCCAACTGAGTTAAGCTCCAAGGAAACATTTGCCAGAAAGGGATAACACAGAAACTCTGCTGATCAAAGGCAAACATCCCTTGGCCCATAGGATTCCCATCACCTATCATGGATAGCTAGTCCTTCATGGAGATCAAAGCATTTCATCTACACTAATGACTGAGTCATAGCCTGAAGAAGGCACTGTTATTCTTCCCATTGTATTCAAGAGACCCTAACTTGGAGGAAAATAAAACAACATGCTTGAAGTCAGCCAGGGACTCTGAGCGACAAGCACCTTTCRGTCTCTGGTGCTGTGCTTTTCTCTAATGCCCTTCTCCCCCTGGCAGAGCAGGACAGGAGGGCAGGCTGGATCCTATCACTGAACAGATTAATTCTGTCAATTTTTTATTAGCCTTTAAAGCATTAGAGACATTCTGCACTTGGAACCTGGCTGCATTTGCCCCATCATTACTTTCCCTAAGCATTAATTCCAGACCCTTTTTTTTTTGTCTTATGCCCTTTTATAATTCCTCTGCTCTGAACCAAAACCCAGCTTGTTTCATAACTGCCTTGACTTTGATATAGACATTAGATTTCTGAACGGAGCTTTGTCAGAAGAAGGTTTCTGAATATTGCTGACAAGAGAAGAAATCAGTATGCTGTGCATCTCTGCCTTCAGGTTCCTGCAGACAAGATTTGTCTTTCTATCAGATGTTTGTATTGTAGGTAGCACAGAAGTAATCAGCTGCTTACCCTTTTACAGAGCTCTTATCTTCCGACCCCCCGTTGTCCAGATGTGGGAGGCTGGCAGTAAAACRCACCCCATGGAAACACTGGAGGACGTTCAGAAAAAGCCACCTCCTGCTTGGCAGGTATAGCCTCCTGAGTGGTGACCTAGGAGACATTCAAGGCCTTTTGTATTGCTGCCCTTCACAAAAGCAACGTGCTGACGGGGTGCCTGCCCATACGAACAGGCGTCCAGGCTTGTTGAACTCGTTGTGCGTGCACTGCACATYTCGTGTCCTCGGGTGGTTCCCCAGGACCCACTCGCAGCACGCACAGGTCGCCTGGTTCCGTGCGGTCACACCGCTTACCCCTGCTACAGGCAGGCCAGCTTGCTGCTTTTGCTGCTAACCTTTCTCTTTTGCCTGCTCGCTAGCACGGTACCTTTCTGCATTTGTAAGGAGAACCTGAAACCACGCAGGCGTTTAAATGCCAAATCCCCACTGGCCTCAGTGGGATTTAGAGCCCCAAATACCTTTGTGAATCGACAAGTGGAYAAAATGCCAGGCACCAGTGATAGCTAAGAGACAGAGGGGGGGGGGAAATGGATGAGCTCAAACTCCCAGTCTTGCAATCAGACTAAACGAACCCAGCTTCTTCCCCCGGCTTTCCACCCTTAGTACATACAACTGTGAGCACGGGAGAATAATCACCTATATCCCRTTCCTCCTGAGCCCTCCCCCACCCAACTCTGCTTTATGACACTGAAAGCACGCACAGCCCATTTTAACATTTTCCAGCCCGAGAGCTGTAGTCCAACCAGGGTGGGCAAACAAACGTCTCATCACCGCCAAGTATGGCCCAACATTGGCTCCAGCAAGAAATTTCCAGCCACGATGGAGCCAGACACATTTACATTCCTCTATTTGAAGTAAAACCCTAATCCTTTGGAAGATTTGCAGTCTGAGCAAAAGCTGTGCTCTCACCCATGCCTTTAAGGTTTCTTTCTGTCTTGCAGCAAGGGGCAGCAGCAGACTTCCAAAGAAAGAAGGGGCTGTTAAAGAAAATGGACTGGAAGTTCGTGAAGGGGGCTTTTCTTTTGTTTCAGTTCTTTGAGGGCTGTGAAGATTTTCACCAATTTATCTTCAGGATGTCACCTCTAGGAAATGAATGAAGCCTTTTTTTTCTCCTTATTTTACCAGCAGGTAAACAAAAGTGTGTAGAAGGAAGGTATCTTGTCTGATGCCATCCAAAAATTAAAKATTTCACAGCAGAGCCAGCATGGGAACTCAAGAGACTTGGGTCCAGTAAGCCCATTGATAAACACTGACTTAATACACAGGTTTGTCACAATTCTGATCACTTGAGAGGRTCATTAGCAGCTTTGCCTTTCCCTGCTGGTTGTTGCCCAGAACTGTCACTCTCTTTCCCGTTAGAGGATTGCATCAATTTTTACTGCATGCGTTGTGTTTTGCTCCTCACCCACCATGTATTGGGAATGGGTGGAATTCTTCTGAAAACTGAATATACTGGAAGATGGTTCCAGCCTAGTAAGTGCATGCTTTAATGCCATAACTCTTCCAACCCTTAGAAGCGAYATACCTCATGTACACGCACTTCACTAGCAAATCGGTTCACACGTGCGACATCCAGCCTCCAGGTATATGCCACCTTGAATAGTGGAGTATTTCCATAGACCTTAAATTTTATGAAATGGCCTTCCTTGCTAAGAATAAAACAATGGGAGAAGTAAACAAACAGAAAGCTAGTCTTTTTGTACTATGCAATGTACTATGCAAAGCATGAGCTTCCTATAAGACCCAGAATCACCTAGTGATTGTCYTTAGCAGGGGAGGAAGAAGTGCTAATGCAGATGAGCATGCAGGGAGTTCCTTCTGGAACTGCTGRAAACAGTCAATACCCTGCCCTTCTCTCCAATTCTAAGCTCACAGACTGACAACCCACTTCTCAGCAGCATTTCTCAGSACTTCATGGGAACCAGGACATCCAAATGGACAGAGGACATAGCCCCATGCTTCACATTGTCCTGTCCRCTCAGACAACAGGCCAGAAAAAACATTCCAGAGCAAAACATGGCTGAGATGTTTGAACTCAACTATAGGAGCAGCAGAACCTACCAGACCTTGAAACTTGTCACAGCCCTGCACAAGTCCTAACTGCTAAGCTGACTATCTAGAGCACAGARTGATAGCTCTGGTTATACCTGGGAAAGCCTAAGAGAGCAAATTTCCACATTACCATGCATGCAAAAAATGTAGAGYGGCTATTTCTGGGACCCACAGCACTGGATCTAGCCAGGCATCATGCTGGCAAGGCTTTGGCAGGCTTCCTGCGGGCACCTCTGCCAGCACACSAGGTGCATCAGCACATCCAAGCCTCCACCTTCCCTGGGACACCCAGCACCCKCTCCTGTTTCACTGCCGAGGTGAGGCTGCACCCATTTCAGGAGAGCTTTGGGGTGAGCACATGACGGTTATTGCCCAGGCTGGGACTCCAGGATGTGGTTGTGGCCTGGATCTCAGCCTTGGCCCCCAGGCAAGATCACTGTAACTATAAGGGCTCTCACTTCCTTCCTCATCAAGYCCAAGGACTAGAAGCAGCCTCAGAATGGGTCAGTGAAAGCCTTTTCACTCCTGGAATTCCATACAGATTACCTAGCAAACCATAAATTAGTCCTGCTTCTGGATTTCCAGTCAAGGGCTTGGACTTGCTGACCTAGTCTCTTGTTTCTTTCAGCACAGACATTGTGAAACTCTGACTTTCCTGTTTTCTCTCTCCTTAAAAAAAAAAAAAAAAATCTTAAAAGAACTTTAAGGGTTCTTTTGCTGGCTAGCCTTACRCATCAACTTTCCAAGCAACATTACCACAACAGTTTCTCCTTTCAAATGTCAGAACCAAACACTCCTGCTTATTTTGTGTCTGCAGACAGTTCATCTACTCTTTTCAGGAGGATGGGGCAGTATTTAATGTAGGGAGCAAGGGTTAAAACTGGAGGAAAACAAGTTCATTCCATGCTAAGGCATTATTCTTCCCACACTTGACTCAGATCACCTCACCACTGCCAAGGTAGCTGTGAAAATAGAGTGAATAAACCTGCTGCAAAACTCACATATACAGTATTCCAATTATTTTAGCTTTGGCCAACTAACGGGAGCGTGACAAGACTATGTCTTCCCAGCAGTAATGTAGGTCTTCTCTAGCCATACTGTCCAGCTCCTCCTGATCGTTCGCTCTGCCCTCCCRAGGTCGGGCAGTATGTGACTGAGTGGTGGCAGTGGTGCTTCCTGGGGCCTGCGGTGACAGTTACCTACGTGTCGGCCCTTGGTTCTCTGGGCCGCTGAAGTCCTCCTGTTGGGGTACTGGCTGAAATCGCCACATATTTATCTGCAAAGCAAAGAGCTAAGAGGAACAGATAGCGGGAAAGGTAAATGTTTCTTTATAGGAAATCTCCAGTTCGTGTCAAAGATGTGGATTCTCCCATCACAGCTTAGGGTCCCTGTTTCCCCTCCTGAGAACCTTTCTGTGRAAGGCTTAAATTAAAAGGTACATATGCAGAAGTCCACTCTGTAGGCAGTACTGACCGTGCCCGTTGTCCTATCCCGACTAYAAACAACACGTGCCTCCAGCTTCCCTTGCTGGCTCAGGCATATGGCAAAAAGTCTCACAGTTCCCTACGGTTTTCTCACTGCGCTTCATATCACTGGATAAATATAATAATATATAATAATAAATTAATTCTTTCCGTTTCAGCTCTCGTAGCTTGTGAGAAGAATAGCTCTGGAAACAGAGACATTCCAACAGGATTACAGTTAAGTGGTTAATAACCTCTGATGAGGATCATTAGAATCTGAAAGGAAAAACAAAACAATACAGAGGAAGGGGAAAAGGGAAAGGCAAGCTGGCTCTTGTTCCACAGTGCTATGGCATCTGCTGCCGAACAATTCTAGCAGTCAACCAATTGCGATACCATACAAATCCTTCCAGTTCCATGCCTTTCCAACCTTTTTCAGGCTACGGGCTACACTTACTTCAGGCTAACACTACAATTGCCAGCTCTTTCCTTACTACTGTGCTTAAATCACACTCAGAAGAGAAAACTAATCCAGCTTGTACCATCTCAGTTAACTGGACGAAGACAACCTCTGCCAATTTGAGAGGGTCAAATGTGTTAACATTAGACAAATAGTCTCTTGAATTGATCAGAAATTATCACATTTTCCAGTTCTTTGACAAACTGTGTCACAAAAAAATCATTTCTGCTTGCCAAGAAAAGTAATAAGTCTGTGCAGAGCCAAGACCACTGCAGGATGATCTCCCCTTCCCCTCCCTGCCCCACCAGCTCTGTTTAGAACATCRCTCCTTACAGCAAAGTGTCTAGCTGCTAAAACAAAATAAACATCAGGTCCATTTTGCTGGCAGGACAAAAAGCTCTAGCTCTCCACACAGAAGGGAGCTTGTACCTGTGGAATACCATGAGGAATCATTCTATGATTCTATTCATATCTCCATGCTGCCCTCGTAGCAGTTTTTCTGAGAGGGCTCCATGGGTTCTGGCTGGGTGGAGTAAGTCTGAACAGGAGATGGTGCAGGGAAGCAGTCAGCTCTTCTTGATCCTTTATGTTCCTTTAGGTTTTTTTAATACGTTGAGAAAAAGGCACAAGCAATTTTGACATCTTCTTTACAGCATTTTCCAGAAGCCTGAAATGGGATTCAAGTGACAAACCTCTAAATTCCTGTAAAGTTCCTCTGTATGCCATGGCAAATTAGGAATTTGCTGTCCAAACCACATATATTGAACTGGCCCTGATCCTGCTGCATTGACATTCTGATGTGTTTTCCTTTCCCTCCATTTCATTCCCTTTGGCCAACTACAATTGTTACACATCTGTGAATCATGACTTCCTAGTCATCAAGGCTGACCCACTAATAACAGCATTATTTGCATTATAGTCAGCCTATTTTGCTAGACATTGTGCAAAAATCTAGAAAATGACAGACCTTGCCTCACAGAGTCATCAGTAGAATTAGACATGTCTGTTCCTTCTTACACAGAGARGTGGGAGGTTCTTAAATTCACTTATGTGTTTGTTCAGTGGTTGTCTGAAAATGGTATCTGAGCAGTCCCTCAATTGACTAGTTTCCACACCATGCCAAAAGACCACCCTTCATAACTGGATTTGCCTCCCATCATCAGAAAGRTCAAGGAAGCGATAGGCCATGAATGTTGAATCATCCTCTTGCTGCAAGAGAYGGTGATAAGGACCATGCTCTGCTGCTCTCTCTTAATTGGACCTGACCTGAACAGTGCTCCTCGTCTGTCCACATGCTGATAATCTTTGTGATGGCYACTTTATTTTAGAGTGACTGATATTTTTCAGAGCTGACGAGGAACACTTTTGCAATGCTCGTAAGTACACAAATGATAGATGATCTGTCTTTCTTTCTTTCCCTCGCCGCTTGTCCCATCCTCACTGACAACTGCATGTGAATCTACATGGACCAAGATCATGTAGACTACAAGAACTCCAGTGAAGTGAACTGCCTGAARTAGGCATGGAAGTGCTTTAAGGTTTAGCAACATCAGGCTGAGCATAGGAGATATTTTGGTCRCCTCTTTCACTTGGGAAGCACAAATATGGCACTGCAGGTAGTCATGAAGAAGTTGSTAACATACCAGTTCCCTGGGTGCCATCTACAGATAACCGAGGATACCCAGTCTGCCTTGCCTGCTTGTGATTTATCGGTCAGGTAAATAACATCGATTAGATGTTATTACCTCRTCTCCCAGACTGAATTAGCATTTAAACATGCAGATTCATTACTGGTTTTCCATATCACAAATCAACAAGAAGACAAGAAAGAGTTTGTACAGTAAAATTGAAATGGATGCTAACAGACGTTAATGTCAAAGCTACTAGATTGTTAACATTTTCTTCCATTTTTTTAATTAAAAAGATYAGATAGCTCCAAAGATGTTCATTGCATTTTTTAAGCAAAATGGACCCTTGAACATTTACATAAATAAAAGATATTGGGACTACTGARAAGTGTCTCCCTCCTAAGTGTACCCAAGAAGGGTCATGTCAATTAGCAAAAAAGATATAACTATCATGCTCTGACATCTGCTGGGGGAAAGGGCTTAAATATTTACTGTTCATATTCATCACTTAAAAGTTTTTTGGAACAAGGTWCAAGGGGAGAGGATAGAAACCCTCAAAGCTGTTAGCTCAAGAGAATGTGAATCCTCTGGGATATGCACTCCAGCCAAATCTCGAGCTGCAGGCTGGCCATCGCTATAAGAAGGGATGTTTTATGCAAGAGGTCAAAAGAGATGGTCTGATTTCTGGCGTTAACAATTTAGAATGAAGCCTTATATCCGCTCTTCATCTGGGAATATTTCTAGATCAGACTGCTTCAGAGCCCCGAACACCTCTCCCAAAATCCTCCCTCTCGGACTCTTCCCAGCACTGCCACTTGGAACTGCCCAGGCCACATACTCTCTCCTTTCCCCCTGCTTSTCTCGCCTCTGTGGAAGCCATCTACCTCTCCGAAATAACTTTCTTATATTAGGTAAAATAGCCTCAAAACTGGGTGCTGGGTGTTCACAGCCCTCAAAGAAGCATCTTGCGGCCGATCAGTTACCACTGCCTACATATTTGAACCAAAAGGGATATGTTTCTTGCTGGCAGACTGTGGAGACTTGCTGAACCTGAGCCAAGAAAATAGATGAGGCAAGGGGTGTTAAAAGCTACCGTCTCGCCTCTTCTACACATTACACGCACGAGTGCCTTCAGCACCCAGGGCCCGGAGCCCAGACAATTCGCTGAAAGTCTAATGCATTTCAGATAAGGCTTTTGACTATTACCTGGATTGACAGCTAGAGAATGGGAGGAAAAATCCAGGCTCCGGCCCACTCAGCCGAGCAGAAAGCATCCCAGTTCACAGGCTAACCTAGGTCAAGTGATTCGGCGCCTGCGGTGTATTAAAGCTTTTTACAAGAGAAGAGAGGGAGGGGTTTACAGAACTTGAAGGGAACCAACTTCCCGGTGAAAATTGGTTTTATTATTTTAATTCATGATATGTCCTGGCTCTGAGCCCACGGTCAGGGTTGGAAAGGCGCTGTCTTTAGTAGAGACAATGGAAAAATGAGCAATATTTCTAAAATCCCCCCATTTCACAACTACCCAGCTCGCACGCTTTGCTTTCATTCTGTGGACCATCACCAGAAAGCTGTTCTTTCAGGCTGGAGGTGGAAAGAATCAGCTCTGTAAGTTCACAAGAGCCATGTGCATTTGTACGCACACTCTCAGACATATCCGAAAGTACCAGGGCAAGGACGTGAAAGGACTACCATGTTCAGAGCCCGTGTCAGAAAGACAAACACGTCTTTCATCCAGAAAGACATCGGTGCAGATGCTTCAGTAAATCTCTCCCAGTCAAAGCCAAACTGGGAACTCCAGAAAGACGAATGCTCTTGTGAGGTTTCAGCCACCTCCCGTTTGTGCTGGAAYGGTGTTCCACACATGATTAGTGCTCTCAGAACTGGGTATGCCTGGGGGACAGATTGCAGAACCTGCCAAAATGCTGAGAGATAATGAGACGTTTGGGACTGATAGAGTTGACTCTTTCTAACTCTTTCCAWGGCTTAATTTCTTAGAGTAAGCCCTACCCGTTAAAGCCCAATGCACCCCCCAGCACCACAGTGCATCACCCTCTCCTCGTTTGCCTGTCAGCCCAAGGCAGAGGAGGGCCACGGTCACTGCAGGTGGCAGAGGTGGGCTGGGAGCTCCGGAGCCACAGCAGCCAGCGCACTGTCCTGTACCCGTGTAGAGCTCCCGAGTTCTCCAGGCACTGTTTATCCAGTAGGCAAACCGAAGGGGGAATTACTCCTTCTGAAGGAACTGGACACACATCCTCTTTTGGAGCCTTAGAAAGCTGCCTTTCCCACCACTTTTTGTTWGTCTTCCAGTTACTGTGTGCCATCACTGGCTATAAGCTGACACTTCTGCCAAGTCTGTTCACCACATCAATCCCCAGCTGAGACACAGGTCTTGCCTCAAGTTCCCACGAGGGACTCGTGTCCCGTGCTGGGATGGGTGCTGCCTGCCAGGTGAGTGACCGCGGTCCTGTCCGGGACAGGCCTGACCCCYCGTCACCCTGCTGCGGCTCTGGATGCGAGCAGGCAGGGCTGGGAGGCTATGAATTACGCTCAGTGACTGGAACCAGCACCAGGTCAGTGACTGTGTTAGTCCTCAGGGTCTGAGCCGAGCGCAGACGCACCGTGTCAGGACAATAAGCGCAATCGTTCTCCAGAACATCTCGACTCTTTCCCCTCTGCTTCTGTTTTCGCTTTTCACTTTTCCTTTCTCTTCCTTTCTCTTTTTTTCTTCCTGGGTTGTTTGTTGGGAAATCTAATATTCTGTGACCAACTTGCCMCCCGCCCTTGCCTGTCCCCTCCCCACCTCCCATCCCCTTCTGCTCTTTGATCTGAAGATCAAAGTGAGAAAAGAGCACAAGCTGGTGACAGTAAGAAAATCAACACACACGTGGAGAAAAAAAAATAACCACCTACTTACAAAGAGGAATARTAGTATCTATTCCTCCACTTGTGATGGCCCCCACATGCAGCTCTCTTCCTTGATTCTCTGAACTTGTCATAAAAGTCTGACGAATGTCCCTGACCAATGCACRGTTTTTGGAGTAATTTGGGAACCCCCAGTTGTGGACTACCGGCCAAAAATGTATGTTTTTCTTATAAATACTTCAACAGATTTCCGCTGCAAGGCTCCAGTTCTATCATTTTTCTTCACTGCTGCAGTATCAAAGCACATCACAGSGTTATTGAAACAGCTGCTCCTCATGGCAGAGGAAAATCAAGTCCCACAGCACCATTCTGCACTGGCAGGAGTGCCACAGGGTAAACCACCGAGAGCCCTTCTCTACGTCCTTAGGCTTTACCCTTAGAAATCTTCCTTTTCAGTTCTGAATCGGAATCTGCTTAGCTGAGAAATACAAGCAGGACCTCACTCTGGCACAGCATAGATGCTCCACAGCAGCTTTAAAATCAATGACTGAAATGCATTTTTTTAGTGGTGGCTGTGATGCCTCACATGTATTAGACCAGGAACCTAATTTTCCCAGTATCCCATAGACACTTATCCGTGGCCCACTCTCACTCTTGTCTGATTCAAGAGCGGGGTAAGAACAGCCTGTACAGGCAACTACAGCCATCCGAGCCCCTGACACCCTTCYCCACAGTAAGTATAGGTACAGAGCAAAGCATACCATTTTGCTGCTCAGGCTCCGTTTCTGTGACGAAAAGGATGGTTTTAATCTGCCAGGAAAATAGCCCACACCCTTTTTTTGTGAGAATTGCCTAGCAATTACAAAAAAGGGCAAAATAAATGGCGGGGGAGCGGACATTGCCTACTGCAAAACAAGGGCTAAACCCAACATCCCCGTGGATTGTTAACTCGYGATGGCTGTCAGCACTGATCATAATCAATTGGTCACTCATCACAGGAAAGCAAATGGTCAGGCCACAGCATGCCCCACAGAATCAACAGGCTAATTATTATACTTAGTCTCACTGGAATAAGCCTGCTATTAAAGTCCCAGAAGCCTCGCAAAGCTAAAACATTGTCCTCCAGCAATGCCAAAGAGCGGCCCGCAGCAGTATCCCGGAGGTTCCTCTGTGGTACTTCTATCACGCGTTCGTGTTCCAGCAATGAGGAATAACACAGCGCGGCAACGCGGACGTCTCTGCGCRGAGCAAAGACGCGGTGCCGTAACGCTTCCCCAGACTCTTCACGACCAACTCCCTTCCACGTCACTTCCCCTGCCCAGACTCCAGAGGATTTTCTGCCTTCCCGGAATGAGGACAGGAGCACCGCAGTTCTCCCGGTGYGGGTCCTCGAGCAGCCATTATCAATTTACCGGGCGCATGGTTTGCGGAACGCTGAAGGTTGTCTCTCCCACGGCAGCATCCCTGCTGGGCTCGGCCCCGCTGGCCGGAGGCCAGCGCTGTCGCTCGGCGTCGGGCGGGCTCCTTGTCAGCACATCACAACGCCGTCAGCCCTGGCGCCCGGGCAACTGGGGGAGGATGCTTAACGAGGTCCAATTTGTCTGGCTGTAAGGGAGGAGAAGCCCAGGGACGTGTTGCAGGATGCGTCCTGAGCTAAGCACTTGAGGCAAAAGCTGTGGGACCCGAGGAGAAAGATGCAGAAGCTGAAGAAAAAAATAGCCTCCCCTACCCTCTCCCTGCCCCCCCCCGGGAATCTTWCGGATTAAACACAGGCCCCTCTGTCTCCATGCACAGTTCTGTCTTCTGTCTCTGAACTCCTTAATCTCYTTTTGCAACTCCTGGCTTTGCACCTACTCTATAAACAGTCCTCTGCTTAGCAGGGCTAAATGCATTTTTATCTAGCACACGGTAATTAAGACATTTAGAGTGAGGCACTTTTATTCTGCTTCCTACCAGCAGCGTGAAACTCCATGTAGCTACTATGTGCACGTTGGGGATAACTGTGACACCCTGCTTCCTTGAAAATTCCTCCAGCCAAATGTTATTACAGTGCAACAATTCACCTGTCTCCTTGTAAATCCTGCAGCTTTAGCCACGCCATCCTCGTGCCTTTCTGCCAAGCTACATCCTGCTTTTTTAATATAAGTGACTAATTCTCCACATGACTTCGCATCACATTAAAAGGTTTCACTCGGGGCCGTGTCTGGTTAAAACAAAACAAAGCACAGCAAAAACTGCTTCTAGCTAAAAGAAACATTCTTTCAATATTATATCACCATTCCTTTCCATCACATCTCACATTATGATTCCAAGGCACTGAATGAGAGCACATTTTACCTGTAAGTAGAAGATGGGTAATCCTGATTTCCCATGAGTTCATAGACACCCATGGCAGGGAAGGGGAGGCAGAATTTCCACTTTGATCGGGACGGGAAGGATGAGTTCAGGTGGAAAYGCAGAAGCCTTCCCGTGACACGCTGGCCCATCACTCCGAATCACCAAATGAGCACGGTTACTTCACCCACCTTCCCTTGACTTCGGTCAGGAAAGCACCACATCTCCCAGGTTAAATCCACTAGTCAGGCTGCTCGTGCAGGATTTAGGTAATGAAATATAGCTGCCTCTGCTAGAAATCTCAGTTCTGGTGCTCACTGGGATTTGTTAACCTGGMACAAGAACAGGCTAGAGCAGTTACAAAGGTGAGATAACCCAGGAGGTTTGGGGATGGAAGAGCAGAGCAAACTGTGCAGAGGGCTTCACTTTGCAGAGTGCTGAGGATGGAGGAAGATGCCTTACACAAGATACCTTTTGCCCTCTTGTTTAAACTACCTTCTCACTGCTTTATTTGCAAAGGTACGTTAGAGGACATCTCCTGTATGGACAGATCAGCCTTTCCCATAAAGGGTTGTCAGTTACTGTCACCTTGAATTAATGGAAACAATCGCCTGTCAGCATGCGTTAGCTCAGAGAGGTTGGAATCAGGTTAGGGATCTGCCTGTTAAATTACCAGAAGGCTATTGTTTAATCATATCTTCCAGCAAGGAATTTTTTGCAATCTTTCCATGGGAGTTTGCTATCAAATGTGAGCCTGGAAGTACATGAGAAATGGAGGATCCTTGTCCCATCATGAAAACAATTTAATTTACTCTCTCAAACATTAACAATTAAAGACAGGGTCGGAACACACTTCTTTGGTTGGGAATCTGACTGAAACTCCTTTTTCACCTTGAAAATTCTGGGGAGCTTTGGGGCGCTCAGTGATTTGATCCTAGCTTATTTTAAATCCTAGTGGATTCAAAGACTTCCAGATCAGAAAAACCATCCACAAAAGCAGGCTGGCTTTAGCTGAGCTGAGTCCCTTCTGTACCTTCCCAACTCAGTGTCACAAATCTGACAGCACAGCTGAATGAGCAGAACGATACTTAGAGTCTGGTCTTACTACAAATCCGTGAAAGCATTTAGATCTTCTTGGCCAGCCTTTGGCTATGGTTGATGCTCCAAACTGCTCTTACTCCAAGATGCTTCCTTTTTCTGTATCCAGACGAATATGACAATGAGCCCAGGGCCTGAAGAAAGCTTATTGATGCACCCGATTTCTGCTTACTATTGAAATGAACATCCCAATACCTTTTGTGAYTGAGAACTAGCAGAGACCAAGGTACAAACCAGCACAGTAACTAGCACACGACTCGGTGAGTATTCGGTCACGGACTCTGCCTCTGCAACACAGCGACTGAGGTTCAGGCAGGGACTTCCCCCCTTCCAAATGATGATATTGCTGATCTCACAACTACAGGAGACCCCCATCACGTACGCTGGGACACGATTGCCTCATTTCATCCCCTGCCAAGCTCTGCGCGAGGTTCTGCTGCACACCACTACAGYGTGTCCCCAGCGATTTCGGCAAGGTACCCCCGAGAGGGGCATGCTTCTCCCAAAAGGGGATCTGCACCCTGGACTCCTCTGAACACTTTTTCCTCACGCAAGCAGGTTGATCAGCTTCAGCGAGACTCAGACCACGGAGTCCGCAATGAGCAATAAAGGTTTATCACTCGTGTGCGTTGACTGGGAGGCAGTACGGYGGTTTGGGTAGGGGTGAAGGAGGCAGGAGCAGCCAGCCTCCCTGCAAAATCCATTTGTGGCTCTGGCTGGGGGCACAGTGTCAGGAGACAGTCTCCATGGCTGCAGGGAGGCAGCGGCGTGTAACGTTGTGCAAGACACAYGAGCTGTGCGGTTAGCAGAGCTCAGCCCAGTGTTTGTGTTGCGCCTATGCGCCTCAGGTCATCTCGGGAAGCACCTGCTGTGTAGGTGCCAGACAGAGATGATATCAAATGAAACTTTGGCACCAAAATTGACATACTTCTGCAAAGCCAATTTACATTCCTTGCTCTGGGCTTCTGGAGCCAAAAAAAAAAAAAAAAAAAAATTTAAAAAAATTAAAAAAAAAGTACTTTGGATCCAAACTTGACTCCGTGGCTCCAGTTTGCCTAGCATAGTTTCCCCGGTATAATGCTAAAATGAGGTTCTGGCTCACAGTGCTGTGTCCTAGAAGAGTCCCCAGTGGGTATTGCAAAGTCTATCATAAGAGCAGACTGGGAACAAGACAGCAATTATGAGATTGTGATGAAAAATGGTCTATTTGTTGCATTGCCCAACCCTGTTCCCATCTTTGTCCTCAAGGGCTTCTTTGCAGACACTGTGATTTGCTTTTTTTCTTAATGATGTTGGTTTGGAAAAGAGACTCCTTTTTTTCCACCCTCCTGACACACAGTCCATGTGATCTCTCCTTCCCTCCCTCCTGCATTGCTCGCTCTTCCCTGTAGCAGCCGGGATTCTCAGCAAGGGAGATCAGCAGATTCACAGCCCTAGAGATCCTACCCCAGCCATGAAGAAGCATCAAAGAGTACTTGAAGGTTTACTGTTACCAAATCGACTCTCTTGGCTGCTCATAGAGAATATGGAGTTGCGTAATCTGCATTTTCTGGTCTTGAATCTCCCTCACATTATACTACGAGTTACTGCTTGTACCTTTACAAAGCCGGTTTGAGAAGCCCCTTCTCCTGCAAGGGCTTCAGCAGCTTGCTGCACGTGCCCTGCCCAAGGGTGGCTGACACGGCGTGGTGGATACAGCCTGGCTTTTGTCTCGATGTTTCAGCTTCACAGTCTCAGACAAGTATGAGGCTTGAGCATCCAAAATCCATTCTTTTCTTACACTAATAGCTAACAGTTTGGTGACCCACCACCTCCATTCCCCATATAAAGCATAAATTAATAACGCAGCACTGTGTTTTTATATAACATAATACTGATGTAATAATATAMAATAACATACGATATTACTGATGTATATTATAATGCAATTTATTCATTTGCCCACTTGTTTCGTGAAGACACCATCTTAACGTAACTCTGTATTAACACAAGAGTTATTTTAACAATAAATACATTTCTTGTTGYTTAGGCTTCTCATTCGGACCTGGCAAACACTTATGCGCATGTTCGGCAAGTCACTACTGGCTTGCTGAAGTGCAGGACAAGGACTTTGGTTTTCCAATTTTGTCTGTTCACTCTGACTGCCTTCCATAGCATTCCTACGAGCTAGCAGACATCACCAGGAGCACGCAGGTTCTTTGCTGACAGTTTCTTGCTGCTTCTCAGCTCACATCCTGCCCAAATACACACACTTAGTTCTTCTCAAAATTAACTGCCTGTGTCTGAGATGTTCTTGCTGCCTCCTTTCTGCCTCTCTGGTCCTTCTGACTATCTTTCCTCCTTTGCTTTCTCTCCCCTGCCTCCACAGCCCCATCCTTCTGCATCCGAACTGTGTGGACGCGGCTCAGCGCTGGCATGTCTTACACAGGCCCTGTGGTTTGATGGCTCCTACAGTTTCGGCGACCYGATTTTCTAAAGGAGCTTTGTAGCTTCTTACATTTCTCCTGAATGAAGAGCGGGTCTTAGTCTTACAGCTTCAGAGAAGTTTCAGACAGCCCATAGCATCSTAATATTAACCTGTTAATGCTCTTTGAGAGTAGTACAAGGTTTTAAGAAAGGTACTTAAGAAATCAGACTTCTGTTTTTATTGGAGTCCATGAAAGCCAAATGCAGCCAGAATTATACGAACTTAAATTTTTCAAAAACACCCCCTTGGCCTCTGCAGTTTCTACCCAAAGCAAATATGCTCAGGCTATAAGGCTTGGCTGAAATGAAGGTAATACTCATTAGAGTATAAAGGCTTCACCTTTATGAGTAAGGCAACAGAAAAATACCACTGAACTGATTATTTAAAGAAACATGTTTAATATAGTCTTTATTGATTCTCTTCTCTGAGGTGCTGATTTGGCAAATACTTATACAGGTGCGTAATTGAAGCCCCTGAGGAGTGCCAGGCAGCTAATGATTTGCAGGAATGGAGGGCCTTTTGTGCCAGCTAAATAATGAAATATAAATCTGCAAACCTGTCAGTGAGTAAGCAGTTCTCCTTTCATTGACTATTATTCCATCTTTGTTATGGGTTTGTGTTAGGCAGCTTCCACTGGCAACGAAAAACAGTGGTAAGTAGACTCGGAAGATTTCCTAGTCTCTTCCCAATTGGGCATAAATGCCACTTGGGGCTGAGTTTTATTTTCTCTTGCAATTTTCTTTTCTGGGCAGGAATGTTTCAAGTCTYGGTTGCTAATGGGGGTTAATGATTAAAACTAATCTTGTTAATTCTCCTCACTTTAAAAACAACTCAGCTTATCTACGCATGGATTGCTTTTCTCAAGGCAGCCAGATGCCGTCCTGCTGCGCTCACGAGAGGCACTAGCCCTTCTGGATATAYGGCCGTTGGTTCCTTCTGCTGCAGTAAATGCTGTCACTCTCGAGCTCTTCCCCACACAGACGTAAGATTGCTCATCTCCCTGGTTACTGAACACGTGTACATGCACATATGAGCTGTGGGAAGGCTCTGGAGGACCCCTACCACCCCRGTGCCACTGCCCAACTTTCTTCGAGTTGTGCTATCTAACGTGTAGCACAGTCCCACTGAGACGGACACCTGGAGGTAAAAGCATTATCACTCTCAAGACGAGAGCTTTTTGGTGCAGACAGTACATCTTGACCTAGCTGTGTGCAAAAATGTGGAGTGTTGGCTGGGACAAGCATTTCCAGGAGGTGCCATTCCTTCCTTTGGCAGATCCTCCTGTATGGTTTAATTTCCTAAATGCCTTGTTAAGGCATCCAAAAGGAGGGCAACGGTGAGGTGGGTTTAGTACTTGTTTCTGACAACTGCATTCAATCGTTAAAAGCAATGAAACATATATATGGAAGAGGTGCTGAAACATCAAAATGAAAAATACAATGCAAGGAGAAGCTATTGCTACTCCTGCGTCACCCCAGGAGATTCAGAATTGCACACTCCTTTCTTCTAGTTAGAAACTGTTTAAAAAAATATTGGCCGTCAGGGGTAGGGGTTCAACAACCCTGAAGAATGAACAAACATGGCAGAAGAACCGCCCTGTGCKGCAGCACTCTAACCGTAGGGCTTAGCAGGAGTTTCTGTTATGCTTGTGCTCCCTAGCACGACTCCTGCAGTCCAAGGCGGCTGTGGGGACTGACTGTATCGAAGCAGCAGCAAGTACTCCTTGTGCTTAGATAGCCAGATTTGACAAAAGCCTCACGGGCAAGCACTTACGGCATGTTGKCCATTCCTGCCTCCGTTTCACAGGCACTTGGGGAAAGGACTCCCATTTTCCTATCCCCAGCTCTGTCTAGAATAGGAAAATRTATTTATTTTTCCTCTTCAAAGACCTGGGGTTTTCTCTCTTCTCATTTTATTTGAAAACAAAGAGGGGGAACAGCCCCCTGTGGGGTTATTTCCCTATCCCAAACTCTGTCTAGAATAGGAAAATATATTTATTTTTCCTCTTCAAAGACCTGGTGTTTTCTCTCTTCTCATTTTATTTGTAAACAAAGAGGGGGATCAGCCTCCTCTGGGGTTATTTCTCCAAGATAAGCTTTCCCTACACTCCTCTCTCCACAGATTTCTTTATATTCACATCTAATCATAAGAGACTGCTTGCCATATGAGACAATCCAAGACAAATAGCCAATGGGAGAAATTGCTGTTTCTTTCTAGGAGAGATGTGTTTACAGGAAACCAGCAGACAGCCCCCAGGAAAAAAAAAAAAAAAAAAAAAAA
>JASVER010000040.1:3450299-3491074 GCA_030449065.1 Oceanodroma leucorhoa | reverse complement strand
AAAATCAGGCTTGGAAGTATAAGATCAGATTTGGAGCTTTGCTTTGTCTCCCCACCCCCAGCCTCCTCTAGCAAAGCCTCATCAAAAGAGATATGTCAGGAGGGATCACTTCACATATGTTTTCTCTGAGCAATCCCAAACCTTCCTGGGTCACCAATAATTTAGATACTAGCAATGAGAGGCAGGTTCCCTGCTGCCTCCATCCATGTCTCCAGCACTTTCCTAGAGTCAGCCCGTCCCACTCATATGTCCTTATCCTCAACTCTGTGATCCCAGCAGCCTCCTCCAGCCCCCTTTCAGGCTACCAGAGCTAGCATCTTTCAGAAGGAGATTTACAGAGGCTGCCTATTTGGCCAAAAGGCAGCCTTTAATTCCCTCCTACCAGAGAGTGTCTTGCTCCAGTAAAATAAGTTGTTCTCAAACTCCCTGACTCTTTATTGCAGCCCCAGACATCAGTGTCCATTGCATGACCTTTCAGGGGAGGTACAATATCTTGTTTCAAGCCTTTTTGTCTTTATCAACRTGGGAGAAGAACTGTCGATCTGCCCAAACTTCACTAAAATTCATGCTAGCAAGTTCAAAGATCAAGGAAGGTGCAATAATTCCCTTGGGCTGAGGGCTGCTTGAATAATGGCATTTCATTTCCTCACTTGATTCCCCCCTTCCCGGCTGCCACTTCGCCAGCATCGCTGTTGCATTGCGTCACCCGCTGTCCAGATTCCCACTGGGAGAGGACACATTTTGGAGGGTCCCACCAAGCCAGCCTGAGACTGTTCTTCCCTTTCCTTGTCATAGCCCTCTGCTAGTCCTACTCCTGGCCCTAGCTTGGGGCTTGCTCTCTTCTTGCTCCTCCCCMTTTATGTCCTGCTAATGACATTGTCTCACCCAAGTTCTCGGTCACTTCTTATACAGATGGGTAGACAACTAACAGTCAACAGTTGTCCCTCCGAAAGGACCACAGAGGGAAGAGAAGGAGATAAGGGGTACACGCAGAGCATAGACTTGTTTTCAGCTGTGCAGCATTTCCAGGTGACACCCATGCATATTCTCAGTGCTTTCTGGCTGGTATCCCTCAGATTATCACAGGTGGGATGTTTTAAACAAGGCACTCTAGATGCTGCAAGCTGGATGCTATTTTCTCCCTCTTGTTCTCCCTTTCACTTGCATGCCAAAAATCTCTTCAGAATCTCCCACCCATTTTCCATTGATTGACTTCTCCATGCTCTTACATAGATTGTTGTGGAACTTTTTTCTCTACAGCTCAGAGCTATAATTCCAGCACATCTTAAATTGCCCCCATAACTGCTCACAAATTCAAAAAAAGGATTTGCATGTGTTGCAATAACCTTGGTGGAGAAAAAAATAGAGCCTCAGGACAAATCTCAAGTGCTCAATGCATGTATCAAAAATAAACATCTGATTATGTTAAAGGAAGCTTGTTAAAGGAAGGTGTTGATCTACTGTTAGACTCACACAAAAATGTGTCTATGTACAAGCATAAGCCATTTGAAGCACATGATATCCTGCACGTCCGATTCACACCAGCACCTCTTGTACTTACGCACTAGCAACCCCCTGGCTAGCACAGACTGTGCTTCCCTGGAGCTAACCTTGGGCGTGAGTGGAAAGGGAGATCTGGAGTCTGGTGAGACAGAAAGGCAAATCCTTTGCACATGGCGTGTACACCCAGAGTTATTTCATTTACATGCTGTTTTGTCTCATCTCTCCCTAATAAAAGTGACAACCTTTGCAGAAAAGTTGACTTCTTTAGAGCCAAGCGCCCAGATTTGTTCCCTGTAGCAAATTAAAATTGGTTAGAAGCTGATCTGCATTGYGTGAGTTGGAGATTTGACCCACAGTAAAGCAAGTTGCGCCARGGGAGGTTTAGATTGGATATTAGGAAAAATTTCTTTACTGAAAGAGTGGTCAAGCATTGGAACAGGCTGCCCAGGGCAGTGGTGGAGTCACCAACACTGGAGATGTTCAAAAAACTTGTAGATGTGGCACTTTGGGACAGGGTTTAGTGGGCATGGTGGTGTTGGGTTGACGGTTGGACTTGATGATCGTAGAGGTCTTTTCCAACYTTAAYGATTCTATGATTCTAAGTAGCACTAATATAAAGGCCAAGAGCTGAGTAAATAGATAGTGCGTGGAAACGCGTAGTACGGAACCAGCTGCACCAACGCACGGCCAGGCTGGGAGCAAGCCTTCTACATACAGTCTTATCACCATCCAGTTCGCTGTCCTTTGGTGTTTGAGGCGCTTCAGAAAAGCCCTTTCCACTTGGTTTGCATTTTCACTTCCACATGTCTGGGAGCGCCTCATCCTCTTCAAATATTTGTTCCTATCRTCATCTCCTATCTGTGTGCTGCAGGAATGGAACTGGAACCCTTGGTATTTAGCTGGCGGCAACGAAGTAACGCATCCAAAAAGTGTGGGAGGCTGGTGACATTTCCTCCAGAGGTCAGAGTACTGTCTGGCATTATTGGCAGAGACAAAGACAATTTCTAGCTGTTACCACATTATCACTTTACCTTTGAATAATCTGAGAGAGTTACTCTGGGGGGTTGTTTTGCTTTTCCAATCCCTTTAATCAACTCATCTAGTCTGGGAAAAACTGATGGGATTTGTCATGTTAGGTAAGGGCTGACTCATTTGTAAATTGGCCTAAGCTTGCACAGATACACTCAAATCCTGATCCAGTCTCTGCCCCAGCCTTCTCTTTTACTCCRAAGAGCCTTAGTTCCCAAGGCACTTGAGATACTAAAGCATACAACAGGAAGCACTCAGCCCTTTGAGGATCAGGGGGTTGTCTGGAATAAAAAAAATAAATAAAAAAAATATCCTTCCCCTGAGGATGCGAGGCATGTTCGGGTGAAAATGTTACATAGAAGTCAGACCCCCTKTTATCTTTTTCCACACAGTTTGTATGTGGATACAGTGATAAGAGACAACCGTCACTCATAACTTTCTGAGTAGTGATTTCCTGGTTTCTTAGTGAAATAAGATCGTGCCTCTGACGTCTGTAAGTAATACATTCTAACTAATCCTGGCAGCAATGTGAARGTCTCAGATATGTCTAAGTTCCTACAGATTTCATGAAAAAAAAGCATCCAGGTAAAAGCAAGCAATCTATGTATATCCTCAGAAAAGGTAACCAGCCATCCAAAAAGAAGTTAAATGGTCTGCCTGAAATCATCAAACAAACGGAGCTGACCTCAGGCATCCCATCTCCCACAACTACTAATTGGATGAGACTGAATTTTTACGCAGGGAAGCAGGGGAGGCAGTTACCGAAACCCCTAGTCAAAACTGGAGCCCACGCAGCGTGGAACAAAGCCATACGCCCGAAAAAAAAGCCATCCTAGCACAGCTCTACCAAGGCCATAGCGAAAACCCCAGCGTGAAAATATCTACGCCGGGTCAGAGCAAGCTCCCTCTGCCTCCACGGGTGACCAAAAGCAGATGCCAAGAACGAGGCCGGTGTATAGTGACTTCTACTCAGAGGCTCACAACAGGAGGGACGGGACACAGCAGCTCCTYTCTGCCACTTCAGCAAAAGGAAGAAGTGAAGCATCGGCAGCCCGGAGCCGGCGACACAAACCAAGGGAGACTCAACGCAAGCGGCGCTGGCCCCGCGCTGCTGTTTCGTTAAGGTCATTAAAGCGTGGCCGCAGTCCCTGGGCAAGGCTGCTAGCAGTACGGGGACACGGGAAGCRGGAACCTGGCTGCAGTTGGGAACAGTCATTTTTTCCATTCCCCCACACCTCCTTTTYTTTTGGTCCTGATACAACTACGCTGTGTCTTTAGCGAATGCTCCCGCTGAGTTTTCAGAGTCAAAACAGCACATTCCTCATGACCCCAAATGCCTGTGTGATTCCACTGGGCTTGAGAGGAGAGGGGGAAGCRAGAGTAATCCTTGAGGTTAGCTGGGCCAGCTGGAAGGAGGAAGGTGGTCTCAGTGGTCCAGTGGAGACAGAGCTAGTTTGGAACTGCCCCTTCTGGAGATGAGCACGACAGTGGTTCCAAGCCCTCAGGGCTGGAAACAGGATCCTCAGCCCAGCTTCTGCTGCACACAGTGTGTGGTGGCTGAGTCTCATTGCACAGCAGCAGAGCTGGAGAAGGCAAGGCAGGAGATCCACAGGCACCCCYGGTGAATGAGAAGCCCTGTCCATGAGCACCCGCCGTGCCGTGTTGAAGTGTGCAGAGGGGGGTCTGACTTTGGAGGGCACCTTGTTTTCACATGGCTAGAGTTCATCAGGCCTTAAACAGTAATTCTTAGCTCTTCCTATTTTCACTGCAGGCAATGAAAGCTAACATTGCTCTCTACAACTCCCTGAAAGGAGGCTGTCTGTAGAGAGGCGGGTGCTGGTCTCTTCTCCCAAGTAACAAGCGATAGGACGAGAGGAAATGGCCTCAAGTTGCGCCAGGGGAGGTTTAGATTGGGTATTAGGAAAAATTTCTTCACCAAAAGGRCTGTCAAGCACTGGAACAGGCTGCCCAGGGAAGTGGTGGAGTCACCATCCCTGGAGGTATTTAAAAGACGTGTGGATGTGGCGCTTCGGGACATGGTTTAGTGGGCATGGGTGCTGGGTTGACGGTTGGACTTGATGATCTTAAAGGTCTTTTCCAACCTCAGTGATTCTATGTTTCTATGATTAAAACACAGACATTTGGATAGCTTTAACATCATTAATGATGGCTTGGAAAATGAGGCAGGGGGGAGCGTGGGGAAGCATGGGAGGAGGACTGGGTCCTCTGGACCGGTAGACAATAGTTTCAAGAGAGGATCTAGTGGGCATGCATGTGTGCACCTATACTAGTGGGCATGCATGTGTGCRCCTATATCTGACTATTCAGTTTGCCCATACACCCCACGCAGGCTGCCATCACCAGCAGCGTGGACGGCGGTTCCCCCATACCCGCCGAGCCTGTGGAAAGCTTTCCGTGCCCTTCCCTTCTTGTTCAGTCCTGAGACGGTCACTGTGGCTGGTGAAGGGGAGTGTTACCTGGCACGGTTGCAAACAGTCTTCCTCTCCCCCTCATCCACCTTCTACCTCCCCTGTTATCAGATCCTCTTCATTGTGAGTTTTAAACTAATGGCTTCCTCAGGTATAGCCCAGAATTATCGGTGAAGATCCCTATCACTCTCTAATATACCCTAAGGCTCCAGCTCCTATTTGTTTAAAACAGGGGGGAAAGCAAGAAGAATGTAACCCATTGAGCCCCAGCAAGGCAAGGGGCAATGGCTGGAGATCCAGTACTGAGATGTCTAGCACCACTGTCTGACATTCCCTCCGTCTTTCCCTGGCATTTTTCTTTAAAGGAARAAGTAAATATGTTGAGTGCAGACCAATTCCACAAATACCAGATCTGCAGGAGTCAGGCTGGCTGTAGTTTGCTCCCTTGCCCGTTGCTCTTGGCTACCCAGCACGCTCCAGCCGCTGCCAATGGCCCTGGGGCAGYGACCGTTTTTGAAAAGGGGACATTTGTCCTGGTACAGGGATCCAGGGGACAGGAATGGATGCCTTCCGAGCACTCTGTTCGGCCCCTGTTCGCTTGTGAAGAAGCCTGTTAGAACAGACGTGAGAGGGGTACAGCCTCACAAGATCATCACTGCGACGACAAGATGTGCAGGGACGGAGAGGCACTTGCTAACTGATACGTGTATGTTATTGCAGGATGAATAGCCTCCAGATAAGTAACCTGATACATTTTATTATTACAAAATGGGATTTTTATGTGCAGAATTTGGATGTCACGCATACTTTAGYTTCTTTTTCTGACCATGAAAGTTATGTAGTTAATTGATAAAAAAGAAGTTACTTTTAACGCAGCAGAGAATATTAACCCCCTCCTTGCCCYAAGCACTCAAAAGCTCTGACAAACTGAAGTGGAAAATGAACTCTTCTCCAATCGCTTAGCAGGTCTGCAATGGGAGGAAATAAGGAGCTCTGCACACCCCTCAGATTGCATTAGTCAGACACCGCAGCATTTTTAAAATAGTCTGTCATTAATCACGACAACACAAGAGAGTGAGAATGAGATCAAAGAAGTAGAAGTCTGAAATTCCAGTTTCAAATTCCCTGCAGTTAAAGGTAATGGCAGGGTTAGGAACCAGCAACAAGTGATCACTAAGTGTTCTGGTCTAGCTGGGCATCCGCTGCTGTAGGAACCAGAACTTCTGTATGGCCCCCTCATTCTACTGGTTTAGCCCAGGTGAAGAYCTAGTTGCATGGATTTACCCAAACCACAGAAAACAGCACAGCAAGACTGGAACCTTCAAAGGGATGATATTTCCAGGAGCTCCTGCCTGTGGTTGAAACTGGAAATATCATCTTCTGAGGTCAGCATTTCCTCACCTCCGGCAGCAGAACACCTCTGGCAATGCAAAGGCAGCAGCATAAGGGGCGGGGGGGTACCCAGAAAGGTTTCAGAGAAGACACTCCCCCCACTCCCAGGGAAATTTCTATTTAATTTTCATCAGGAGGTTTCAGGAAGGCTGATGACTCTTTCCCTGAGTGGAAGAAAGATATGAGCCTTCAATGCCAGTACCTTTATGCAGAAGCCCTGAATTCATTTAACGCCCCTATCCTTCTCCGCAGCCRTAGGAGGAAATGAAGGCTCTCAGGACTTGCGGCACTGTTAACGGGAGTTATTCACGCCTGTAAAGCACCAGCACTCTTCACAAAGACAATGTTCTTACTGGTCAGGAGGGATACCAGCTGATACCTAAGGTCAACTTAAGAGAGCTCTAGAACTCAAGCACTCACTAACCCTGTGTGAGCCTAACACGCTGCTGTAACCCACCAAAGACCCTCTCCTGAAGAGCGGGTGGCTGAACTGGATAAGACACAGCAAGAATGAGGGAACTTGCCCAAGGTCAACAAGCAGGTCAATGGGAGTGCTGGAAACAGAAGCCAGGTTTTCCATTCTCTTGCTCTGAGAAGTATTTGCTCCCACAGGCAAGCGTGTGTCCCCTCAGGCTGCAACAGCCACAATCCCAAACTTCTAACTAGCATCCAGGCTTCAGCCCTGAGGGCAACACCACAGCTACCCTGTGAGCTGCCCTGGTCCTTGCTGCCCAGCCTCTTGTAAAAACATCCCCAGAATCTCTATCACTTCATAAAATTTTAAAACCAAAACCTGGTTGGAGATATTTATACTGTTTGAGATCATTTCCCCCAGACTGACTGTCATTCCTGTTTTATAGATTACTGGCAACTCCCAGCACCCTTTGCTGGGAAAAAGAGGGTTTGATAATTACAACAGCCCTTGAGAACTTTGCTTTAAACAAAAACAAAACAAAACCAAACAAACAACCCCCAACTTCATCATCCTGTGAAGTTTTATCAGATTCCAAGTGTAAGACACACGCAGAGCAAACATTCAGTACCCTGTCAAAGGAGACACCTGAGAGAGCTTTAAGGACAGTTTTCAGCCACTTTAAATTAGCTCAGCTTTTTTTTTTTTCCCCTCGCAACTAGAGCTACACTGAAGAGCATTCTCCCATCTACTGACACGTGGTTTTTCTGTCCACGCAAGCATCCCAGCTAATCAGTATTGCAGCTGGTACTGCCAAGAACTTTGTGCCTACCTTTAAACCCAGCTTGTGCTAAAGGGAAGCGGCTGCCGTCGCTTTGCCTCCCTGCGGGAGCTGCRGGGCAGTGAGCCCCACGGAGGGATGCTCCCGGCCTTAGCAGGGCACCTCCGTCAGGAGATCCCCTATGTTTTGCCTAAAGAACAAGACTAGGAAAGGTTGTCAGGCATTYATAAATAAGCCGTGAGTGCCTGAGTGGGAGACAACAGGAACACCCGGAATGCAGCCTTGCTCCTTTTCTTCCCTGAGTTCCGAGCACTTTGTTTTTCTGCYCCCCCTGACCCAGCCCTGATCCAGCTCCCCGTGTCAGCCCCTCCTTAACACCTCTTCTCACAGCTCCTTCGGGAAAACAAGCTCTGAAAAAGCACATGGTGAGGAGGAGCATTCCTTAAATAGAGCAAGACAACAAACTCTTAGCCAATTTCCTCCTGCCAGCTACAGCTCCAAACGCCACCATGTCTTCACCCCCCCAACCAGGGCCACTTCCACGAGAAAGCTCCGTGGCGGAGCCTCCTTTCCRGAGAGCTGTGAAAACTCCGTCTGCTCTTTCGGTGCTGGGCAAGGCAGCCACAGCTAGGGGGAGAGCAAACAGCAGGCAGAAAAAGAAATAAACACTGAAACCAGCGAAAAAACAAAACATGCGAACATTGTTTATGCCAAACAAACAGCAAGCACAACACTTCCTTTGCCAAAAAAAACCAAACTGCAGTAAAGAACCAAAGTACAGAGTGGATCTAACAAAGAAGCAAGTGCCTCAAATGAGATTTAAGATCCTAACTTTAAAATCCACAAAACCTGTAGGAAGATTTTATGGAAACACAAAATGCTGCTCTCCATGCGATGCCGGGTTTCTCTCTTGTTTTTCATCAGAGTARGTCAACTATTTCTCAAAAGTCCTAACGGTAGAGAGAACATTTCCCAGCATGCTAGCACCACGTGTGGGGACACCGGAGCTGTCTTGGGCACAGGCAGGRGACATTCTGCAGAGACAGCCGCACCAAAGCACCTATATAAATCTAGAGTCTGCACCGCAGCGCAGGGCTGCGTGCTCCCGTTCAACGCTGCGCAATTTTCCAGCTGATGTTTCCCTCCTTATCTCCATTTGGAGCCTCCATATGAATCGATCAACCCATCACGCAACCAGGGAAAAGGCATAACAGACATTTCGCAACTGTTTCTTCYGTCCCCATCCCCTCCAAGTAGATTTATTTGTCTAGGCAATTACAGAAGCATGGATGCGTGCAGAGAAGTTTAACTGTGTGTACGAGAAAGCTGTTTATTACGTGGTTATGGTATTGYCGTAATGCACGTCTGCTTCAGCCCTGGTGTGAGCGAACAGGGATATAGCTCGCTCCGGTTGTGAGAGCCTAAAACCACACAGCAGGTCTGAAACGCCGCAGGAGGATTTCTGCAACCCCTGCCATGTCGGGGGGGGGGGGGGGGAAGCAGGCTGTGTGTCCTCAGACCACGAGCACCCGCCCGTGTCTGCGGGGAGCCGGAACGGAGGACTTGACGCGCCGTAGTGCTTTATGATAAGTTTGTGGTGTTTCACAGCCAAGGCACAGGGCAGCCAGGAGGGCTGTGTTCACCGTTCCATATGAATTCCAGTCCTTTCCTCAAACCAGGGTGCCAAGCTCCCCCCCAGCACACATCCCATCTCCCCAGCCCTGTGCTCCTGGCTACCGTCCGCCTTCTCAGCTCGACGTTCAAAGCCCATCCTCATACAGCAGACGGTGCAGCAGGTCTGCAGACAGCCTACGGAAGGGTCTGGAGGTGGAGGGTCTGGAGCACAGGTCTGATGRGGAGCGGCTGAGGGAGCTGGGGGTGTTCAGCCTGGAGAAGAGGAGGCTGAGGGGAGACCTTATCGCTCTCTACAACTATCTGAAAGGAGGCTGTAGAGAGGCGGGGGTCGGTCTCTTCTCCCAAGTAACAAGCGATAGGATGAGAGGAAATGGCCTCAAATTGCGCCAGGAGAGGTTTAGATTGGACATTAGGAAAAATTTCTTCACCGAAAGGTTAGTCAAGCATTGGAACAGGCTGCYCAGGGAAGTGGTGGAGTCACCAACGCTGGAGACGACATTCCAAAAACATGTGGGTGTGGTACTTCAGGACATGGTTTAGTGGGCATGGGTGCTGGGTTGACAGTTGGACTCAATGATCTTAGAGGTCTTTTCCAACCTTAATGATTCTATGATTCTACAGCAAGGGAAGTCACATATGTGCAATCTCACTTTAAAGAAAAATAAGTCACCTTAAAGCACAGCACAGGAACACCCTGCCCCCAGACAATTAGCACCAAGCCCCTGGAACAGAGGAGCCCASGGAGAATTAGGGCCAAGAAGTAGCCCAGGGTCTTGTGTTTGTGGACACCTCTTAACTGAGCCCGTGCTGAGGCAAACCCAGCGCAGGTGCCTCAGCACTGGGGTTCAGATTTGGAATTTCGATGTAAGACACAATAAAAGGCATGTGGTTGGTCCCTGCAGACCGAGCCCTTGCAAGATGCAACAAAATCAGCCCCAACCTGAACTGAAGTTACATTAATAGCTAGGTCAGTTATTCTGGAATATTATGGCTTCAGCAACAAAGGCACAAGGTCATTGCCCGAGCTGGCAACCCATCTTTCCCATCTTGTATTTCACGATAAAGGGAACTAAAACATTTCCGCTGTTAAGAATGTGAGATCATAAAGCACAGTCCAGCAGCTCTCCCAGACATTTCAAACCTTCCAAAGAGCCACGAGGAAGAAGACATTTCCAGCTCTTATGGCCTGACCTGCCTATTCTCAGGACTACCTGGGAGCCGAGAGGCTATTTTAAATCAGAACTGCTTGCCACAGAGGAAATAAAAACACTATACCCTTTCTAAGCCTGGAGATAAAGGTCWTCTAAGTAGTGACAAACACATTTTTTCCCCCCAAACATCAAACAAACAGTAGAATTACATGACTTACCAGCAGATGCAACTCCTCCACTCCACAGGGATCCAATACCCACTCATCAACACTATTACTATAAATGCCTATCTATCCCTTCACCCCTGGTTATTTATTAGGGGCACACTGAGACCTAGAAGCTCTGCAGGAAATCAGCTATCCTGCAGGAAATGTGGTACACCTGGATCCCTAATGTCACGGCCTTTTAGTCCTCATTGATACCAGCCTAACCTGAGCATTAACTAAAGTTGCTAAGTGAGAATCAGCTCTGTAATCAGTGGGAGGTTGATACTTACTTTCCATAGGTATGAGCCAGGACACAAAGCCATAAAGACTCAAGGTCTTCTTGGTACTTAGTTCTATTTTTACAGGGTCACCAGCTCCCTAACTTTCTGTGGAACCTTAACGGATTCAGCTCTTTGGAGCCTGCTGTTAGGGCTCTCTCTGCCACAGTAGTTACAATGCCAAAGTATGTGGTATTAATTTCTAAACATCATATAGTATTAATGCCTACATAGGGCTAATTTTACTCTGCCTTTTTTACTACAGTCACCAATTCAGAATGGTTTTCAAACTACCCTTGAGTTTTCCTTGAAGACTGAGCATTTAACTGACATTCTGTTGCTCATTTTTATTTGCAGGCTCCTCTCCGAGAAGAGGCTTGGAAAGGGTCTCTCTTTCTGTTTGATTTCATCATTGTCCTCGGSACTGATTTATAACCCGCGCCTATTTATAACAAGAGTTTTATATGACAAGCTAATCATTTTGCTTGACGATTAATAGCCCGCCATTCAAGGGGAGTTTACATGTGCTGGGCTGTCTCCTATGGAGTGAGGAAAGGCAGGCAATCCGCTGCTAATCCAACATAAATACCCCTGGAGTCAGTCTGGAGTGTGGCATCGAAATCATTTACAAAACGTGAAATTTGAATAGAACTTAAAAACCTCATAACCTGTCAGCTCCCAGCCAGGGAAAATATTCACAGGGTGCCTGCAACTGGAATCTCAGAGCCTGGATATTGCTCGTATTTATCTGAAGCAGTTAGCAGGGAGAGCAAGGGTGCAGACTGGACAACCCTGGYGTTATGGAGGTAGCTTTGCTCAGCTCCTAAGTCTAACACAGCCTGTCCAAGGGCTGCTTCAGGGCCCTGTGTGAATTAAACAGGAGGAATTCACTGCAGATTCCAGGTGTGAAGGGCTGATCCAGCACCGCACTGCRCCCTTCTGAGCCAGCTAGCACGGTGGTAAACACGGGAGTAGGGAAAAGTAGCAGGATTGGGACGACCCAGCAACCTTTTGTCACTATAGCTTATAGGGCAAAATGTATAGTGGCCATGCCAGCAGAAACACACCTGAAAGGCAGTTCTGGAGTTAAGCCCTGAAGTAGACCAAAACCTATACTCCGGGATGAATTGTTAGCATTTTTGCCAGATTTTGCACCAGCCTCAGTGGGTTCTCCATCAGGCTCATAAACCACAGTTATCAGCACRTTTTGTGAGGGCACCCAACACAGAAGGAGCTAAAAAACCTGCTCACAACACTACCTAGCCTAGACCTTTGAGGCAAGGKCAGAGGCATGTTCCAGAAGCATGAGGCTGTGATGTTTACCATCTTGCTAAGCAAGTAACTTTAGCCTGAAGCTGGAAACTTAAAAGCTGGACTCTGTTTAGAATAAGGAATTATGAGTGAAGATAATCACTTTTATAGACATTGAAATTAGCAGTCAATGCTCATCCTAGGATGGTTTGGTTTATTGTTCCTGAAATATAAGCTAAGCAGCAAAGCAGTGTGTTTACATCGCAGCCCGTGTAAGAGGGAAGTGTAGCACCCAGAGCAACGCAGTATGCAACAACGAGAATATCGAGCTCAGAAAGTCATATGGGACTGGAGCATCAAACTCAGTGTCAGTATCTTAGAYGCAAGAAGCTCTCAGGTAGGAAAAATCCATGTGAGAGATCTCAAAACCCTGGATAGGGAACACATCTCCCTCATTTGAGAGAGACCTGCATAGAGCGTTAGCCCTAAGGAAACCATGCTGATTGGCACTAGTTTTGTCCGAATCTGAACTGTACACACAGCACAAAGCTTGATGTAGATTGTTGCGAAGATGGAGTGAAGCCTTTGCAGAGGAAGGGGCTGGGGGGAAGGTGAGTGAGCAAGGGCATGGTGAAGACAGCAAAGTTTTAGTAAATATTAACTGATCCATGTGGGGTGTCACAATAACATTTTTGAAAGTGTTCTTGAGCTAGGATATAGTACCTGGACAAAGTTATGACTGCAAGTACAAGTCAGTAATGTTTGAAACTTTTGGAAGGTGATTCTGTGGCAAACGTTTCTGTGAAGAACTCAAAGGTGAGGGTGAGAAAGAAACTTGTTCCAGTAAGAAGAGATCCACTTTTCCTCACCTCCAGTTTCCCTGAAACCCTAAACATCTTAGAAATTTTAAAGAAAAAAAAATGCAGCAACTRTTTGTGTTTCGTATTCTGCTAGGATCTCAATAACGAGGTGCCCCCATCGTATCCTCCTGCCTCAGATGGGGCACTGAGCATGCCGGAAAGACCCAGAAAAAGAACCCGGCCATTTAATTTGTGCCTCTTTTAGACTTCTCCGCTTGCATGCCACAAATAGCCATTGCCACAAATAGCTATTAACACACTTGGCCATTAAACCATAGGCTCAAGCACATGGGTTTTATTTTGTTATAAACAACTTCTTCATACTGAACTCAGTCCTCCTGAGTTCTTAAATTTTCTTGGACTATAAATTTTATGACTACAGAGGAACATTGAAACTTCGCTTCGCACACCATTAATCTCCTCACTCTCCAAACAGCACGGAAGCTTTGCAGAGTATTTGTCTCGGCCTCAGCCCGGCCAGAAGGCTTGTGTCCATATTAGTCATGAGTTTTGTACACTTGCACCTCAGGACTGGAGGCCCAGGCTCAGCTTGCTTCTTGGCTGCTGCAAGCCCTCCTGCCCCATCTTATGCTGGACGGAGAACCTCCGGCTCGCACCGATTGCTGGCTGAAGCCCCGGGATACAAGAGAACTGCAGCCTGGTAGCATTCAGAGCTAAAAGACTCTTTAAAAAAAAAAAAAAAAAAGAGAGAGAGAGTGTCTTTTGGCTAAAAGACCGTGGTGATGCATAGGAAAGCTCCTTAAGGGACAACCCTCTATCCTGAGGATAAAAAGAGCTGATCAAAACCCACAAGCTTTCCAGTGGTGACAGCAAACTCAGGACAAACCAAGAGACCCGATGGCCGTTTCCTCTGCGGATTTGGCKTCCTTCCCCGACGCCGGGTCTGCCACGAGCTTTCTCTGCCGGCTGGAGCAGAAGGGCAACGCGGCTTCCAGACCGACAGCAGAGCTAGAGGTTTACTTCTCTCTCTGACACTGTCCACAGGCAAATCACTCCTCCTGCCAAGGGAGGTTTAATCCTTCGCTGTTTAGGCTGTGCGTTCCTCRGGACTGTCTGACCATGCGTTTAGGCAGCTCTAGCACGCTGGGGAAACACCYCTCCGTGTATAAAATAAGGGAGAACGGGTATAAAGGCAGAACAATTCATCTCCTGCTAAGAAGATCGTGAGAGTAAAACAGAGCAAAGAAAGGRAAAAAAAAATCACAAATCCCAAAACAAAGTCTGACAAACATTTTTAGTTCTACAACAAAATAAATATTTTAACTCTGATTTACCAAGAACAGTGCGACTTGGTTCCAAAAACCTATAGATATAACAACATATGCTGAATGTCACAACACTTTGATTATGTTGCTGTGAGTCATGCATGAAACAGCCCAATTTATTACAAATATTCACACAGTACAAAGTACAGTATAGTAATACATGCTGGGATATAGGCCCCTTGCCCTGACTACACTTACTCCATCCAAACCCAGTGTAAACAGCCAATCTTTATTGATAGGGTTTAGTGACATTCACGTGTGTCACATGCTTTCTGAAGCTCCAGAAATGACTACCGTTACTACTCGTTATGCCTTTCAATAGCCGTGGACTCCCCTCTGCCAGCGGARCACCCAGTTTATGCTCCAAAGTACATTCTCCCCAGAGTGTACTACAAAAAAATCCATAGGAATTCTGGCATGTATTGTGGAGCAAGAATGAGTATATAAACATTGATAGCTGCTATATTTTAGACAGTCACACAGGTCCAGTTAGAACAACCACATTCCGTTGACTAGAAAGGGGAATTTACCTGCGTTTACTTGTGTAACAGCACTCCTTGATTATTCCCTGTACCCTCTCCTTCCTCCTCCAATAGGTATCACTTTAATATGTTCTTCACAAAGGAAAAAATACCATTTAGTACCCTTAAAGATCTATCTCAAGGTATTCATAATGGGGATGAAAAAAAACAGTTTCAGCCATGCCTGTTTTACAGCAGATTTTTCTTGAAATAAGACATCTTTGGACACCACCAACCTCAACAGCAGTGTTACTGGAGCTTGTAGAAACACCATATATTGATCAACCGGAACAACAGACCCAGCAATGGATGACATTTTTTTCATGCCTTCTGCTGTCCCCAGCAGTCTTTGTTTTCATTGCATGAAGATATTGTAGTTGATCAAAAATTGCAACGCTTATACAAGGGATATTTTCCATTCACTGCAAACATTCAAGAACAAGTATCTGGACTCCATTTTGGGTCTTGTTACCATCTATTTACGACACGCTTATACAATCATTTCCTTAGCTAAGTTGAATCAACAAAAGGGCCAGGTGTCTGCTGAAAGGGAAAGCTACAGAGGTACATTAAATGAGTGTGGTTTTTTTTAATCACAAGTTGTTACCACATCTTGGGTAACACCTTAACCCCATGAAATGTCAACACCCTTTTACTTTGTTAAAATGAGTTTATAGCCCGGAGCTATATGCAAAGCTGCTTTGGGGGCTCAATCTCACATGCTTGCATTTGCAAACAGGTTTGTAGAAATCCAGAAAACGTTCACTGGATGGTCTTTTGAAAGGTCTTTGACAGCACTTTCAACCTCCAAGTAGAGCTCAGATAGGCTCCCTACGGCCCTGGCCACCTGATGGAAGTAAGCCTTGCCCCATGTTTTCTTTCATTATTTCACTGCAGTTCAACAAGCACCAAATAGGTGACCTATCTGATCCGAGGCTGCTGTCCTCACTGTCTTTGCCAGGCTTTCGACAACCAGTGTAATGCATTTGACGCATTTACAAATTATTATGCGGCACCTGAGAGGATGCTGTTTATGTGATGCAGCCCAAAACCACATGTGTATCTTACTAAAACATAAGAACACAAGTAAGGGAGTTCATGCTAGAACTGGTGCCATTGGCCTTACCTTTTCATAAAAACAAAACTGCACAGGCTGCGAAGTATTCCGCTTCATCAGTAAGATCAAGGAAATACTTAGATATAAAGAACCACAATTAAAGAGTTCAGACCTGGATTCCCATCTATGAAGCAGGCATCGTCTGAGAATTCAACATACTTCTTGTCAAATATATCCCATTCTGAACATGAGAGAGGGCCTGCACCATTTACAACTGTATGAAAAAAGCAGTTTTGCTGGCAAATCCTCGTCTCCTTCCTCCACAACACATAGAATATAGTCACTATTTTACTTACCCTCTCAATCCTTCATTTACAAACTCAAACACCCCGCAATCAATCCCAAAAGACATGCTGATTACAAGTGCTATTGTGAAATAAAGTTATAATGTAACAAATTCCAAATCTCAGTGTATTGTTCAGTGAGCATCTGGTGAAGCACAAATTAAATATTACAGAGTTTGTTTCTGAATTATAAGAGTGTATTTTTTATGATGAATGAACTGGTGTGGACCTTGAAAAGCAGTAGCCTCTGAAAGCAAGCTGAAGTATCTGTGAAAGGAAAGGCTCTTCGCTTGTTTAAAAAGATGCCAACAGTTACGGGAAGCAGTCTTCAAGAGTCAAAGTAAAGGTTTCTTCAGTCAAATATACACTGCAAGGCTCTAATTCGTATCCTTCCCGGCTACGCCGCTGCAGGTGATGTTACGCGCCCATTAACATGCCCATGAAGTCTGATCCATTCTGAATGGTGATGGGAGCTCCAGCACTGTTGTCCACAAATATGGAGGTGTACTGGCCAGCCTGCAGAGAGAACAAGGGGGAAAGGAAAGTATCTGACACTTCACCCCGGTGTAAAAGGAGGAAAAAAAGCATTTCACTACCATGAACTAAGCAGAGAAGCCTCCTGCCCTTCTCTGYGGCTCCTGGGAACAGGATCTGACCAAACATTTTTACTGCAGCACTACAGCTTTGACTTGGTGGAAGAAATTTTCTATAGTGAAACTGTGCTATTAGTAATAGGTTTATTACTTAATTAGATCCTTACTGCACTAGCATCTTTGTGGGTGGCTAGTCAAGTGGCCACCTGTGCTTCAGATTCCGTTCTATGAAATGGGAAATACAATTGCCATCTTGACAATGCAAGAGGAGATTTGAGAAAGAAAAATATTTACTGTCATTTCTTAGAAGGAAGGTTACTTCTGTGGCTTCAGATCAGAACGTGCAACACAAGTCTGGCTTTTGTTCCTGCTCCTGCCGCAGATTCTCTCTAGTCACCCCAGGTAAGGCATTTAACTTCATTAACCTTAGAAAGAAGGTTAATAAAAACTTCCCCACCTCCTGGTGAGAATTCAGCCTTGCCAGTAAATAACTCCACAGCCTGCCAAGCAAACCAGTACAGTGATTCCCAGTCTGCATGGGCTTACCTGCAGCTGCAGTAAGCCATGTACATAGATAGTGAAGATTTTGCTGTTACTTTCCAGACCAGCAATGACTTCCAAAGACCTAAACAGTAGCGAAAGAAAAATAAACAGGTTAAACACTTAAGGCAGTCACAACTATGTATGTGGAATGACAATAGTCTCATGACCTCCCTAGAAATAGGACCTGGTGGTTCTAGTGCCCATCTGCACTAAACAGGTGGCCTGGTGACTTGATTCTAGCAGTAATCAGCTGCCTCGAAAAGAGAACAGTAGAACCTTGTCCTCRCTGTAGTGGTAAATGGAAGACCTACAGAGCATACAGGATTGTGAATGCAAAACTCAGCTGGAGGCAGGAACTGGGAGCCACCTTCTCTCACAGAGGCCTTTCTCAAGGTCCTGCGGTCTCTATCCCCCACCCTTGAACAGGGGCTAAACATGCCCTTTTGATTTATTTACGTACCAGTTACCCCTGTCTGTTGACCACCACATTAGTTTATACTCTTGTTATCCTGCAAAGAGCTAGCTATATACATTCTGCCAATAACAGTTCATTCATTTTCAAGGTATGAAAGGCCTGTTTCACCTTAACAATACATGTAGTCAGCCTATGCAAGAAAGAACATATTCTGCAGCTGAAAGCTATTTTGGGAGGACATTTGGATCAAGGGTCACATAAAAAAAAAAAAAAAAAATTGTGCTTCAGCTAAAATTCAAGGGAGAGCTCCAGATCACCCCTCAAGCACTGTGCTTTTCTAATATCACGTTCTAATTGCCATCATATTCCTTGCAGTAGCCAGAAGCAGGATAGATGCTCTCTGTGGCATCCTCTGTTTACAGAACTCTAACTCAGTACAGGATTCAGGGTGGAAGGAGGTGCCYGAGACATCAACAATCGGAACAACCCATGTAAGCTCAGTTCCAAAGCAATATGAAAGCACGGAGCTCCATGCCTGGCTGGTTCTTCTGAAATCTTCCTAGCCAGTGGTAGCAGAGCTAGTTGTTTTCCCAAGCAAACCAACCCCTTTCCTCCCTTTTTTCCATGAAGTGGTGGTGACGAAACCTAGCAAGTGCAAACGTGCTGTTTCCAGCCCCCTTGCAAGGAAATAATATGCATGAAAGGTAGGGGCAATTTGGCCCAGAGAGAGCAAGCCACTTGGCACCACCTTGATTGAAGAGCTCAGTCTGTGTGTCATATCCTGCCAAAAGCCTAACTTGGGTGGGAACTTCCCACCATTAATCTCTTCTACTCCAACTGTCTCCTTGCCTCTGAGTTTCCATCTCTCTCAGCCGAAAGCCCTTAGGGCTCTTTCAGCTCCCTTAAATAAATGACTGTGTACGCTGACATCCCCAGGAAATTCCACAAGCACGGGTAGCAGCTCAGCCTGTGCCAGCAGAATGTCTGTCCAGACAGGTTCCCATCCCTCCACCCGTCTTCCTTCCATGCCACAGACCAGCCATACTCTCACCCACCATACGAGAGAGATGCCCCGCACAGAGCCAGTGCTGATTCTGTTTCACTCTCACTGCTGTCCAACTCACTCAACTCAGGACAGCCTTGCAGRACAACCGGTCATAAATTGCAACCCTGGACAACTGATGAGAACTCCGAGTCAGACATCAGAGAGCTTTATCTAAATGATTAACATCTGGGTCAGTTCTGTCTAAGAAAAAAAAAAGTTTTTACTGTTACTGTTCTTTGGAGAATGTAGCTATAAATTCTTCAGATGGCAAGTTAATCTCAAAACATCCCAATAAACCTGCCTGGGCTGTGTGTGACAAAGAGGTTGTTCACACATCCCAGCTAGAACCAGAACAGTTTTCCAGGAGCTTTCAGCTAAAAAGACCTGCAATGAGGAAGGCACAGTACTTTCCACAGCCCACAAGGGAAGCTTCCTATTCAGATAAGTCTTGTGCTTGCATTTACCAGAACGGGGAAGCAAGAGTAAAGTCATGTTGAAAGCAATCAGAGACTGACATCTGTTCTTCAGTAATATTACTGTAAGGTTGACTGAGTGGACAGTAAAGGAGAGAAAGAGACACAGACTCTATCCTTGGAGAGAGAAGTGAGCCTTCCAGAAGAAAAATACTTTGTTYTCTCTCAGATGCCTTAACCAAATCAGTTGGGAGCTTGTGGAATCATTAGGAAGAAAAACTCACCACCGTCACTTTCATTTATTTTGCAAAATGGTTTAAATGGAATTTAGATTTTCAGTATGATTCTGAAACTGAAGAMAATGTAGAGTGGAGATCAGGATGGGAGAAGAGCTTTTCCCTCTTGGAGATCTGCAGGATCAATTTCACTTTTAAATCCTCTTAGGTGGCTTCATAAATCTCACCCGCTCATTCACTCAAATCTTTATTGAAATATCATCAGGTCAACACCAGCAACTGGCAATATTTTTCCACATCCCAACTGGGAATATCTTTCCACATCCCAAAAACATGTAGAAAAAGATTCTGTGGAACTTGCAGTCTCTGTTCATGGGGAATCCAAAGGCTAGGGGCATGAGACCTGTTCTTGATGAAATTGCTAAGATAAGAGGAGATTGTTGTAGGTGAAAAGAAAAAAGCACCAATGCTGAAGAACAAAAAAAACCTGATTACTGGAATCTGCCTGGTCTTTGCTATGCAGAGTAAAGGACAGGAATAGGAATCTGCACCGTGCAAAGGCAATTTGTGAGAACTACTCGTAAAAAGGACAGTAACATTCTGCCCTACTCACACCTGTTCTACCCTTGTGATTAAAGGCCTGGGCTGTCCCAAAATCACTCATTGTCAACACTCATCCCAGAGTTCAAGATCASGCTGAGGTCCATTCTTAGCATGATCTAAAGGAATTCCCACCACAAGTGCCAGAAACTAAATGTCCTGAAAGTTCTGCAGCTTACAGGCATCCCTTCAAGGGGCAAGAACTTACACCCCCCTTCTTCTGCTGACATTGTGACTGCAGCCAGTCTGTCACTGCCTCACTTTAAGTGCTGCAATCATAAGAGACTGTTATAAAACAGTCTACAAGGCCGAGGAGGTGCCAGTTGCTCCAGACAGCAAGCTCCTTGACTTCAGTGGGAGCACAGCTCCCTCTTACCCTAGTTACTAATGGGTACTCAGATACCAATGGAGTCTTTTCCACAGGCCAATGAAACCTAAGAGAGGTTTATTTATTACATGAGGCTTCATGTCAAATTCTTCTGCCAATAAAGCCTCTAAACTGAAATGCCTGTGGAGAGGTCAGTCCTATTTACAGCACTCTGACTTGTGGAGCAGGGAAGGTGAGGGCTGAAGCAGCCAGTCCAGCAGCAAATTTATAGAATCATTAAGGTTGGAAAAGACCTCTAAGATCATCAAGTCCAACTGTCAACCCAACACCACCATGCTCACTAAACCATGTCCCAAAGCCCCACGTCTACACGTTTTTTGAACACCTCCAGTGTTGGTGACTCCACCACTTCCCTGGGCAGCCTGTTCCAATGCTTGACAGCCCTTTCGGTGAAGAAATTTTTCCTCATATCCAATCTGAACCTCCCCTGGTGCAACTTGAGGCCATTTCCTCTCGTCCYATCRYTTGTTMCTTGGGAGAAGAGACCAACACCCGCCTCTCTACAGCCTCCTTTCAGGTAGTTGTAGAGAGCGATAAGGTCTCCCCTCAGCCTCCTCTTCTCCAGGCTAAACAACCCCAGCTCCCTCAGCCGCTCCTCATCAGACCTGTGCTCCAGACCCTTCACCAGCCTCGTCGCCCTTCTCTGGACACGCTCCAGCACCTCAATGTCCTTCTTGCAGTGAGGGGCCCAAAACTGAACACAGGATTCGAGGTGGGGCCTCACCAGTGCCGAGTACAGGGGCACGATCCCCTCCCTGCTCCTGCTGGCCACACTATTCCCGATACAGGCCAGGATGCCGTTGGCCTTCTTGGCCACCTGGGCACACTGCCGGCTCATGTTCAGCTGGCTGTCGACCAGCACCCCCAGGTCCTTTTCCGCCGGGCAGCTTTCCAGCCCCTCTTCCCCAAGCCTGGAGCGTTGCCTGGGGTTATGATTTTGTGGGTTTTAAATTGCACCTGTGGAGTCGTTTGATGGTTATATTTCAGTGGTGCTACTGCAAGGGTGTTGCTACAGCCGCACTGGCAGCGCTGCGGGCAGGGCAGAGCGGATCTGCACAGCCAGGTCCAGGCATTCTTCCTCCCGTGAGGAGGGCCGAGCCGCAAGCAGAAGCGGTGGCCACTCTGCGCAAGCAGCATTGCCCTCTGCTGGGTGCGATTCAGCCCAGCCCAGGGGCTCCCCAGCCCCATCCTCCACGCAAAGCTTGCCAGACCCCTCCTGAGCAAGCTGGCCTTCTCTGAGACACGGGGCACCCGTATGGTGGAGCTGAAGGGATGAGAGAAGCGCAGGAAACAAGAGCAGCCGACGGTACGCTGATGCCACGGCCCACTGCATAAGGAGCAACAGCCAAGGTTGCCACGGCCTAACAAAAGCGTTTCTTCAGCAGAATTTTGCTAATGGATCCCAGCAGAGGAAAATTCGTGGTGGTTATCTCAGCAAGCTCCACAAAGCAGCTGAGGGCTGTGAGAAGGTGTCATATACCTGTATACAAGCCCTGCACTTTCTGCCTCAGGRCCCGTTCACCTCTATTTTCCACCTATTCATTCTCCTCATCACTCCAACACTTCCATAGCAACAGGAGTGAGATGCTGTGACCCATTCAGGATGCAGCTGAAATTATAAAAATTGAGCTAACAACCTCTGGCACAAAAATTAAAGTGTTTCTCTCACTCCGTTGAGTTTATGATGATAGCTGAGCATTCAGCACCTTTAGCTACATCCAGTTTCAGCTGACTTCATTCACCAATTCTCTCAACGTATGCAATATTTAGCTATTTAAAGTAATTAGCACTGAAAGGTTAAAAATCAGAATAAAAACCCCATATAAAACCTAAGGACCGGATGGAATCACTCTCTTCAGAAAAGTTCTACAAGCATTTATCATATAAAATTCACTGTTGGTGAACCTGATTTCCACAGTTGGTTGAAACATTGGCCCATCTGAGAAAAATAATTGCCAAGGCAGCATTGCAGTAACTCACGTGTATCGGTGGCACAGAGATTCAATGCAGATCAACACTCGGACATTATCTCTGGCTCGGAGTTGGACTTTACTCTTCAACTCACTGTGGTCTGGGGAAAGCAGTGGAAGAAATATAAGCACTTTCACAACATAGCAGACCACCAGTTGCTGGTGTTTGGCTTAACAGAGACACCAGTAACCTTGTGACTTCTGTATTGGGTTTGTGTGGCAAGGTTTTGGTAGCAGGGGGGCTGCAGGGGTGGCTTCTGTGAGAAGCTGCTGGAAGCTTCCCCTATGTCCGATAGAGCCAATGCCAGCTGGCTCCAAGACGGACCCACCGCTGGCCAAGGCCAAGCCCATCAGCGATGGTGGTAGCGCCTCTGTGATAACATATTTAAGAACGGGGGAAAAAAAACCTGCACAACTGCAGCTGGAGAGAGGAGTGAGAATATGTGAGAGAAACAACCCTGCAGACACCAAGGTCAGTGAAGAAGGAGGGGAGGAGGTGCTCCAGGCGCTGGAGCAGCAATTCCCCTGCAGCCCCTGGTGAAGACCACGGTGAGGCAGGCTGTCCCCCTGCAGCCCATGGAGGTTAATGGTGGAGCAGATACCCACCTGCAGCCCGTGGAGGACCCCACACCAGAGCAGGTGGATGCCCAAAGGAGGCTGTGACCCTGTGGGATGCCTACACTGGAGCAGGTTTGCTGGCAGGACTTGTGACCCCATGAGGAACCCAGACTGGAGCACTCTGTTCCTGAAGGACCACAACCCATGGAAGGGATCCACGCTGGAGCAGTTCATGAAGAACTGCAGCCTATGGGAAGGACTCACGTTGGAGAAGTTTGTGGAGGGCTGTCTCCCAAGGGAGGGACCCCATGCTGGAGCAGGGGAAGAGTGTRGAGTCCTCCCCCTGAGAAGGAAGAGCGGCAGAGACAAGGTGTGATGAACTGACCGCAACCCCCATTCCCTGTCCCACTGAGGGGGAAGAGGTGGAGAAAATTGGGAGTAAAGTTAAGCCAGGGAAGAAGGGAAGGGTGRGGGAAGATTTTGGTTTTATTTCTCATTATCCTACTCTGATTTGTTTGGCAATAAGTTAAATTAATTTTTCCCCAAGTAGAGTCTGTTTTACCCGTGACGGTAATTGGTGAGTGATYTCTTCCTGTCCTTATCTTGACCTATGAGCTTTGTGTTATATTTTCTCTCCCCTGTCCAGTTGAGGAGGGGAGTGACAGAGCTTTGGTGGGCACCTGGCATCCAGCCAGGGTCAACCCRCCACAACTTCTTAGGAAAGCACCCTTCTGGTGTTGGATTATAAAATACTTAATCACTGAATGATTAAAACCATTGAACGAATGCACTGGTGACAAAACACAGTCAAAACTGYCTTGATGCAGTTCTACATCATCATGTTCACTTCTTCTGAAGTCTTTTATGGAAGCCRTAACTTCTGCACGTGAATATATTTGGTCCCTAAACTCACCTCCATAAGGAGCGTTGATTTGTTTGGTTTGCATGGAGCAGCCTGCTGTGGCCATCAGTCTGTGAAAGTACCCAGCTCTAAGGACAGGGCTTTGGGTCATGGTACCAAAGGGGTGCAAAGGGCTGCCATTGCACATGCTTCAAATCAAACAGGACCCAGCGAGTTCTCCAGGACTCCTTCCTGCACCTCTCAAGCAGTACAGGAAAGGTTTCTGTGGACAACACTCACCAAYGTGGACATTGGCTGAAAACTGGTAGATGCCAGACACAGGTGCTGTGAAACGTCCTGTTGCCAGATTTAATCCTGTCCCCCGGAGAAAAGCTCCTTTGGCCAGAGGCTGTAAGATAAGAAAAGCAGACCCTGAACAAGTCCCCAGCACTCTCAACAATTACCTCTGCCCATGACAAAGAACAAGCATGAGAACAAAGCTGAAAAAATTTGCAAGGCTACTGCCTTGTCTCCCCAGAACACACCTTCCAGATGGACTCTCTCTCAGCATTTGATGCCCACAAAAGGCAAAATGATTAGTATGAGCCATGAAGGTGCCCTTTTTGCTCACTGCCGAACTCTAACTCATCTTGACTCAGACTGTGCTTACTGCATCCCTATGCTCTGCTGGTCCTAGTGGCCTCTAGCCTCCGCTGGTATTCTGATACACAAGATCTCCCATTATTTGAGTCAAGAGGTCCCTACTACTCCCAAAGACTTCCTAGATGGGGCCAAGCAGTGTCCCCAGGCTWAAAAACCTGCAACCTCATACACTGTTTTTGTGATACAAGTGCAGAGGAAACAACCATATGGGTCTCCAGAGGTTTTCTACCCACTTTAGGTCTTTGATACTGTTAAAAAACAACTGYTTGGATTCTTACAGATTCCATATATAGTTTCATTTTGTTCTAGCCTTGGATTGYACAGAACAGGCAAAACCCTAGTAAAATAGCATGCAGCTTCTCCTCACTGCAAGGAAGCAGTCTTAAGTCAAACTCGCTGCAGATTATCTGACTCAGACTAAAATAAACTCTGCGAGAAATGTTTATTGTTTGTTTTGGCCTGCCTCATATGAATTTGGCTAGAGCTGGGGAGAAGCAGGAGTGGCTTCAATGGGCCAAGAAAGCACATTASTCAGACTCTGCTTCCACCACAAGGGCATTCTGTGCAATGGGAACGCCTGCCCATGAACGCTGTCCTGAGAGATGTGCCCCRCGTTGGTCTTACGGGACAGAAGAGCTGTTCAGATCTGACTCTGTAAAGGCACGCACACCGCTATATCCCTAAAACATGCACAAATGCACAACTGAGCGATCTCAACAAGCCAACGTTTGAGCATGCTTTCCAATACTAGATGGCGAGAGGGGCCTGAGACATGGTGAACAGATTTGTAGCAGTGTGGCCACAGGTGCTATTACACACACAAAAAAAAAARGTAGTGGAACACCTCTGTTCTAGTACCAGAAGGAAGTGAATTGCCTCCCCATTCTGGTTCATCACAGCCAGAAATTGCCAGCTTTCACAGTGCAGGGTAGGAATAAYTTATTTAGCTTTCTCTTTCAAAGGAAGTAAGGCTGCAAATATTTGGGTCCATTGTGTTTGTCTAGAGAGTTACTGCGYGGTAGGAGGAATGAAATGACTAACCTGCCTTCATTCAGCAAATCCCAGGYAAGGCTCACAAAAGAGTAATTCCCAGTCTTTATTTACCAGGATCTAGCTGTAGTCTTAAACTTTACAGAACTTTACTAGAAATGTTTTATGTACGCATATGGTGGTGAAAATACATCCACGTGCAACAGCAGTGGCATTTCTCATAAGATTACATATGTATAATGGGAAAACAGTAATAATGAACTGCAGAACAACTACGTTTCATACAATGATTTCTAAGTCTCCATATTTATCAAYGTGCACTGATGTGTGGCTATCTGCACATACATACACACAAAAGRAGCTCTATACGGACAATATAACAGCTAACCTAACAACAAAGACTGTGGAAGGAGATTGATTCCATTCTTACGCTATCACCACGCCATCATTTTTGGTAATGCTATTTTTTATTTACCTCACTGAAAGAGCAGATCCAAGCCCTGTATGTGCAAAACTATACTGCATAGTTAAGTCATTCCTTTCTTGTTACAGCTATTAGCAGAATCAGCAACATAATTCCAAAACCACTGGCATGGAAGGCAATTTTAGGCACCAGTAAATTATCACTGATAAAACATTCCTGTTTCTTCATGCCCTCTGTGGCTTTGTTATTCTTGTGCTCATAGAAATAGACAATGCAGGGAGAGGTTCTCTGGGCAAAATATTCCATTAAACCCCACACCAATTAGAGCTCCCTGCTGCATTTGCTGCCTCACAGCAGCGTCCTCACCCAGCTGCTTCAAACACTGCGGGGATTTRTATCTGAGAAGCCAACTACTTGCACACAGTTATTTCAGTTAGCAGACCGAAAGCAAACAAACAAGTTAGTGTCCAGCCACTCTGTACAAACCAAGGTCAGCTTCTCTTCCTCAGTTCATCTCCTATCCCCACGTCTCCCTCATACACTCCGTAGTTTAATTCCGGCTGGAACATAGGAACCATGCACAGAGAGAATTGAGATGTGAACAGACAGTTTAGCTTTTCAGTGATAAACACTGTGGAAAGCAATGCATTGACTTATCTGTTATTAAGGAAAAGGATAACCCAGCCTGCACAGCAACCAAAACACACAGGGGATGCACCAATCTCCTGAAGCAGCAAAAAAATTCAGCTGCCAAAGGTAGACATTTAGMTCAACCTCAAGGCACTAGAGACACCAGTACTCCCTCTGGGATCTCTTACCATAAAAAGCACGTGGGCCACCTTAGCCTTAAATGATCTGATTCCAGTGATATTCCTGGGCCCCAGCTAAATCCCACTTCCAGAGGCTGCAGTTACTTCAAGTCTTGCTATGTAAAGTACCTTTCTGAAAGCTTTTGCAAGAGGCAATCGTTAGAAGCCTCAAAGCGAGGATGAAGCCTCAAATACAGGAGGAAGAGATGYGGGGAAAGGAGTATCACAGGTTTCATTCCAGATACCAAGGAAATTGTGAGACCARGAGGAAGAGAGGGAGGGGATGTTCTTGGAGGACATTTGGCATGGAAGGATGAGAAAACCATCATGCTCTCTCAATACTCAAGGTCAGGGTGACTTTGTCATTTGAGTATCGTGCCTGAGTATAGAAGTAATAGGCCGTTTCTCAGCACAGGTTCTTTCCACTATCTCAGAATGCTTTGGGTAAGGTCCAAATCCAGGAATTAGAGTCAATCCCTATTATCTCACTGAGAAGTATCAAACTGTTGGCTTCTTCACACTATTAAACTGACAGAATGGAGGGAGGGGAATTCTCACTCTCTCCCCCCCTTGGACTGTTTAAAAACAAAGTTTTCATCTTTGCAAGAGCATCCACTGTCTCCCTCCCTGCTAAATTCCCCTGTATCAGAGCACAAGCTAAAACCAGACACTTCTTGTCCCAAAGCTGAAATGAAAGGCTGGCATCCAGAGGCCTGCCAGCCCTCCCACATCAGCTTCAGGGCCAGAAGCAATTAGAAAGAAGCTAGGCATATGATAACAAAGCATGGGAAGCATCAGCCTACGCACTGATTGCTGAGATGTCTTTATTCACATTTTCCCTCCTAATTAATGAGGCAGCAGATCTCTCTAGCCCTGCCCACACTTCAAGTACAATCTTGCCTCTGTGCCAGCACCCACAGTGCTGTCAAACCAGGCTTCCACAAGTGTGTTTGGGAAAGATCCAGGAAAGCACCCTATTTAGAACATAACCACTGCCTCTAGTCCTGCAGCTAAACTACTAGCAGCAAAACTACTCCATAGGAAAGGATCTGCTGGACAGGATTCTTCAGAAACGGGACTCAGTGCAGCTGGGAAGAAAGCTCAGCACCTTACTAGATGGACAGGGTTAGCAAACCCTGCTGATGGAAAGCCATRTTCCCTGTTCATACTCTTCTTGTCACATCACAAAAGCAACCACGTGTCTGAAGGCCTTGTGCTATTAGACAGTCTTTGTGACTCCAAAGTCTAAAATAAATCTCCTCAATTACCAAGTAACTATTTGTTTTTAGCTATTACTTTGCCTAATATTTATACTTCAAATTCAGATACTATTTGCAACTGGTTCAGAAATGGTCAGAAGAAGTTCTCATATCAAATTCAACAGCTTGCTTGTAACCATGCTTATAATGACCTACAGCATCCCATGATGGTGTGCTTGTCATTATAACACGACTATAATGGAATTATATAGGTAACATTTATTAGTCTTCTATAAAACATTAGGTAAAGAATTTGAGCATCAGGACTGGCCCATCTAACAAAATGATGGCTCTCATTTGGGCTCACAAACCTATAACCAATGGCTTCTGTATGCCTCTGACATTTTTCTACAACTGAACGTTACTCTGGAATGAAACAGGGTGTGCACTGAAAAAAAGAACAGATCTTTCAGACTAATGCCAAACATGGACAAGCCTTTCTCCATCATTAACTGAAATAAAAAGACTGACTGCTGTTTGGACCTGTGAGACAGCCCTCTCTTGCACAGACCTGTTAGAACTTCAGTAAGAACTGTAACGAGATTCAGCTGGGCTGCAAGAGAGGAAAAAAGTCTGCCTCTTGGGTTTGTCAAGAAGGAGAGGACTCAAAGCTAAATGTCCATCTTACTGCAGTTGAGCTTCAGTGCTGAAATCACCGTATGAGACCCTACTTCTGTCAACCACAAAAAAGGTAGTGCTATATTCATAGCATCCAAGCCTGAGAGGAGCTTCTGGGATTAGTCTGCCCTTTCAGGAAACACCTTTACCTACAGAGCCACCTAGCAGCTTTGCAGACTAGGGGAACTATAGCTGATCTACGCACAATGGCTGTTGTGGAGTTGCACAGGTTCAGTCTGTAATCCCTTCTCACCGACTGGAAGTTCTGAAGTTCTACCAGGGTCTTCTTATCTACAACGACTTGTCCTTTTAGCTTGCAATGGAATGCCTCCTCTACACGTCTGTGGGGTGAAACTTCTTCCAAGGAGAGCAGGAGTGGAGGCAGCTGGCTAGGATGGGCTGAAATAGCCAGGGATGCTCGACGCTCAATGGCTTCTGAGGAGGAAAGAAAAAGTACAGGAAAACAAAGGCTTAGTTTAAGAGCCTGGTCTATGAAGCCATTAGTTGTGCGATTAGGCTTCTGCACTCAACACTTCAACTCAAACTAAGCAGCACTGGGGAAACATTTTTTCAAATTTTTGATTGCCAGATAGAGGAATGCTTTAAGGTAAACGTTTRCAAAGCCAGTTCTTTATTTGCCATCGTGCTTACCAAAAGCAGCAGATCACAAGAGCACAAAGYTCTTACAGTCTTTACCTTTTAATATCTCCTTAAACTCCTGCAGAAGGACTTCCCGGGTGACTTCAGCACCAGGTGCTCCTGGAGGTCCCTGGGGGCCAGGAGGTCCTGGGGGCCCAACAAGGCCACGCTAAGGAAGTAACCAAAGAAAAACATGTGAATTAAAACCAGGCAATTGCACTGACAGACCAAAAATTCTCTCRGCCATGAGCCGGTTGTACAGGGCTATCAGCCACGCGAGCAGCCCCTTCCACTATCAGTTCAACTACAGGCTTGATGCCGTAAATCTTAAGCTGACTCTCCAGCCAGCTGTGAATTCCAGCACTTGGAATTTACTCACGTCTTTATTTGCTCAGGTACACACTAACTGGTTCTTCAAGTACATCTACACAGTGTGAAGCACAACAGGCACAAGACTAAGTTTGCCGCTTCTGTATCTTCTCCTATCACCAAAGTAACATACTAGCTTTTAAGCTTCTTATTCTGCCTATTTGCTAACTAGAATAGCCATCTAGCTACGCTTTACGTTATATATTGCTCAGACATAATGATCGCATACATGAATGTTTGGTGCAACAGTAGAGCTCTCAGGAAAAAWTGGAACAGTTTATTGAAAACACCTGTAAAGGTTAGCCACACGCACATCAGAGCTTTAAACTAGTAGTACGAACATGCAACAGTGTTATCAATGCTATTTTGATTTATGTTGTTCCCAGGGAGTTCCTGTTTTCTCAACCAAACTGCAGTAAACCTGCATGGAAGCACTCCTGCCTGTCAGCTCACTGAGAAATAAAAGGAAATCATGAAAAGCATTCAAGATTGTCTAAGCAGCAGATTAAAAGTGCACACACGATCAAGCATCACTCAGCAGATGATCAGTAATTCATTAATTTGAGATAAATGACTTGTCCACATCTTRATTAATATATCCTTTCAGATACCTAGACTTTATCTAATGGAAGAAAAAAAAAATGTTAATTTTTATTTCTACGGAGCAGAAAAAAAACAAAAAAGTCTCAGTCCAAGAAACAACTGGTTTAAACAAAAATGAATGTTGACAGTGGAATTSACATACCTTATCTTACAAAGCATATAGCACTTACTGTCTCAAACTTCTCCAAAATACTTTGAGAAATTAAACACAAACAAATGAAAACGCAGGACTCGGGGGCGGGAAGGCAAAAGCTGGAACATACAAAACACCTTGCAGATCAGCAGTAGGAAGGGAAGCCAYGGTGCACATTTATTAGCTGATGGCAATCTAGCAATAACCTACTAATTTCTTGTCTTTTCCTTTGCATCTCCTTTTAGAGGTGTTGCCATCATCTGGGCGGTGAACAAAGGAGATCCAGGTCCGCCGTGGATCTGTGATTCGAGGATCYGGAGATTCTAGGATCTAAAGAGAAACAAGAACAAAGGTTGGTATCACTGTGTCTCTTTGGTCACTACATGGATTCAGAGAATGCAAAGTTTCCAGACCAGATTGTTGTCTGCTGCCTAAACCACATCCTTGATCCGAAYGTGCTGCATTTGGGAGGACATTGAAGGTGGGATAAAATGGGATTTTACACTTCTGTAACAAGCAATTCAGTTTGGACTGTCCAGTACCATGCCACTTTTTGTCTTCATCTACAGGAGCATTGCAAATGCAGGATAGTACTTCAATCTGAGTTCTGCCACAGTGTATGAAAGACACCAGCCTTTCAAAGAGTCCCATTAGAGTGGGATTTCTTTTTTCTTCTAAAGGCTAAGCCTGCCAGGAGAAATGTCCCAAAAGCCAGAAGATGCTGCCCTTAAAACATCAAAGTTCCTTCTCATAACTTAATACACTATCACCTGCAGGGCCTCCCAGCTCCCTTTGCTTAAGAAATCAGTAAGAGCCAGGAGCTTGGAGCCAGTGCACCTCAGAGACCTTTCTCAAGCTGCTGAGACTCTCAGCCCTCTGACAGTCCTAATACGTGCCACAGAAAACCTGCCCAGATGCCAGAGATTGTTCACCACTGGGATCTGACATTTATCAGTGGGATCTATCAAGCAATACAGGGAGATTAAAACGTACAGAAAACCTTGAAATGCCCCATAACTTTCAAATCACAGGCTATAGAGTGACAAATGTGCACACAGAAAAAAACAATTCACAGTGAAAAACAAAGTCCGTGTCCAATCACAGAAAAGATGTCCATTGGCAAATTTAACTACCTTGCCCATTCCTATGTTCTGCAAGTATATCGTAGCCATAGAGACATTATCTAGAGTGCCTAGTTCTGGATCTCTTCTAAACAAAGTCTGGGCARAAGAGAGGATCTGTCTTTACGAATTTGGGTCCACTTCCTATTGGACTCCCTGGTTCCCATTACTCACCTCCCAGAGACAACCAGAARTAAGTGATCAAACAGCCATACCTGTTGTTTTTATCCTAGGCTGGGAATGAACTTCTAACTTTAAATTAAAAAAAGGCACCAGAAATCATTGGTTACCAATACCCTGCCAAGCTCKTGTCAAGAGCAATTAACTGCTGACTATGGAGGTTCCAACCTGTTGACACATCAGCCTTCTAAATGTCCACCACAGTGAGGATAAAAGCACCAGCCCTCCCAAAGTTTCATGAACCATGCTTAAGTATTCAGAGCCATTAATGAAAAAGCCAGAATGCAATGAACACTTAAAATATTTAAAACAAACAAACAAAACCTCCAGCCTATGCCTATTGTAAACTTTTGGAATTCACTTAAGAAACCTGTTTTTTCTTCTCCTGGTGAGGCAGAACAGGTACAGATCAGAATTCCAGCAGGAAAGCAATACGAGGCAGTAATGGGTTCAACGACATTTGAAATGATTCCTAGACCATTACAAGTTTAGGGAAATCAATATTTATCTATCACCCTTCAGGAGGAAGAAAACAAGACGGGTGTGGAAAAAGCATAGAAGCAAAGTCAGTCAACAGTGCACTTTTCAGATCTAAAAGTGTTTGCCCTTGAGTATTAAGCTCCTACAAGTCTGACAGCACTAGAYCGTTCTGCCGTAGCTCAGACACTCCAGCTCTACCCTCAGTGGCCTTCGCAGTGACCTTGCAAGGTGCTTCCAACGCAGCCAAGTTAGCAAACACACCTACGTTTGCTCATTACCTGTCTCACTTGGCTCCCTAAAGCACTTGTCACTTCTCAGAGAACCATATTGAGTTTTAATAACATTTCTAGTACCACTTATAAGCATAGATTCCCTTTCATCAAATAGTCTCCAGAAGCATGTAGAAAACAATTAACCTTTAGAACGCAGGTAGAGCTGAGGTCCCAATAACTGCAATATACGTCACTGTCTAAGAGCAACAGGAATTGGGCAGAAGATCGCATACTTTAGCTAGGAATATCAGGGCAAGCCCATTTTGAGGAGAAAAGACCATAGTCTGTGAGATCTGCTATGAAAAAATCCATGTAGCATAAATTCTTTCAAAATTAAATCTTAGAAGTCTGCTGGAGTTCCAGCTTGAGGTTATAAGGAATGTCAGTGCGTCTAAGCTGATGGAGAGCCTGGAAAGCTCTCTCTCCGGCATGCATCCAGGCACATGGGTGTAGTACGAGGCACTTGTCCATAGATTTCTAAGCTGATGTGATCGCAATTATTTATTTCARACAGCTTGGGTCAACAAATTATTTACAAACCAGCAGAATATGAGCAGCTCCCAGAAATCAGATGTGTTGAGAGCTGAGCAAGGGTATTTGTTAAACATACATCTCAAACTCTGTGAAGCCAACTCTATCTTCTCGATTCAGCAAACAATCTTAGGTGATTTACCGCTCARACACAACCCACAGAAAGATCTACTCCTGTTGAATTGCTCTATTCAGGCAGTCCACTTATCCTCCCCGCCAGACAGATGGCTGCTGGCACCTGTGCTCTGAGCCAAAGCGAGGATACCCTGAGTTTCGCCATATCGTTCATGTGTTCTGCYGTAATTAATCAGAGCCAGAGTTATGGTTGTGCACACTCCCCCGACGCTCAAATTTAGCATGTATCGCAAACAAGAGCAAGACAAACTATTCCTAACAATCTAGTTCATTATTTCTATAACCAAATCAGTCTTGAACAGACTTTTAATGTTTATAACCACAATTAAATTGTGTTTAGTCAAGGGGTTTTAGTAGGTTGTTTTAGCTAAATTATTATTTGCCTTTTTTACTTACCACACCCAGGACTTAAACAGCTTTCCAAAATTCCATTGGAAATTAATGTAAATGGAGCACCATAGGAAATCCCGGGTATTGTGAGATTAGTCACCCACCTCACTAAAACATTATCACCTTCCCACAGATTGCTTGACTGCAGATTTTTGCGAAGTGTAAGAAAGAAGTCAAAGACAGGCCCAGAAGGTCCTTTGATGCAAACCTCTCCATCTATCGTAACATGTAAACATCAAGTCCAGAGGCAAACGTCCATAAAGTTTGCAAAAGTCCTTAGAACAGCACACAAGGTGCAGCTTATTTCTACAACAAACATGAAATACATTTTGTCAGAGTTTCATGGAGATTTAATGATTTCTGATGGGAGAAGCTAGTTCTTTCCTACCCCACTTCATCTGAAAACAGATGGGTGCAGCATCACCAAACACGAGGTGACACCTGCAGAGGACTGTGTTTATGAGCRTTTAAGTTTACAAAGCTCATAAATRTAAAGCAGGTAAAAGCCTACTCGTGCTTTGCCCGAAGGAAGCAGATGTCTTTTTGTCCCAGTGACTGGGACTGACAGGTCTGTGGTAAAACTTCAGTGCAGTTCACCAAACAGAAGGAAGCAACTTGTTAGCAGGAGCACCCAACTGAGTATTCCCTCAGTGCTCTAACAGAAGCCAGCAAAAGACCAGCTGGGTTGCAAAGAAAAGGAAAATAAAATCAGTTCATCCTTCAAAAGGGGSTGGCTCCTGTGGTAGGAACTCAGAAGTGCGGTCTCCAGAACACAGCAAACACAAGACCAGGGTCTTAGGAACTGGGATGTAGCRTTTGCTGCAGATGTGGAAGAGACCATTCAAATATTCCTGGTTTCCACCAGGCTGCAAGACAGGCATAAACTCCCCTCCACTGCAAAAATGAGGAAACAGGCCAGCTAGAAGCAGAAGCCAGCAATCACGGGCAGACTCTGACCATTAACTGTGAAGACAAACAGATGTCCTCAGCCATTCTGGAGCTCCAGCTGTGAAGAAACAGGCCAGAGCAGACATCTTGTCAGGGAGAAAAAAGAAATTCAGATGGCACATCCCAGAAAAGTAAATGAAAAACTCCTGAAGTTTAAAAAAAAATAATAAAAAAATCCCATACCTCTCCAGTGGCTTGCTTAAATTACAAATCCCTCTACAAGACAGTCATGGCACTCCCCAATTTCTCCAGCACAAGGATGATTGACAGTTAAAATGAATGTTCCATCCTTGTGGTATTATTATTTAATTACTATGGCATGCATGAGCAATCCCAGCAATAAGCATGCAAGCCTCTATTTTTCTTGGCAGCAGCAGCYTCCAGCAGCCAGAGAGACCTTGCAGCCAACTCAGGTATCAGTCAGGGCTGCGAACAGCCTCGGAATCCCAGCAAAGGGGACTCGTCCCTCCTGGGGTGCTGTTTACAGAGCAAAGCTAACCTACAGGAGTCAGGAGAAACCCTCAATGTTAACTGCAGTGAAATCAGGTTTACTCCTTAGCACTTGAAACAGTACCTCCAAAACCAACAGAAGCCTTGCCAGCAATTTTTAATAAACTTTCAATCGGGTCTTTTAACATTACTTTGGAATACAAATACAACGGCACCTCTCACTTCAGAACCAGTTCGTGACACTACTGAGAAATTAGCCCACTCTCTCCCTAACTTCCCTCACAATAAAAGACGAGCTGAGCTGTAATTTCGGCTGCTGCGCACAGGCAGAACCTGTGGTTCTTTCTGGCTCGAACTCCCCGAACAGCACGCACTGCCCACAGACACACACACGGTCTCTGGCCACGATTCAGCCAGCATGGAAGAAACTACTAGCAGAAATCTACAGTCAAGTAGCAGAGTTGGGATCCTGAGAAATTTCTGAACTGTATCTGAACTTCCCTGAAATTCGAGGTTTCTGGGATCCAGTCTGCATCTCTGCTAAAAACCAAAGGGAAATGGACAAAAAGTAGTTTCAGAGTCTGGATGAATTAAAAAAAAAAAAAGTCAACACTACCTGTGAGCAAGTCTGTACACCTAAAAGCATCTCAAAGTGTTCTCAGGCACACCTAAGCATTTCTCAGGGTGGGACAGGATGGAAAGAAAGCATGAAAAGGTAACAATTTTGTGAGAGGACAGCATCCTTTCCACCTGCAATTAGTCAGAGATGTGTGGCCAAGAACACAGAACTAACCATTTCAGACCMCAGTCCTTATGCCTGAAGTTACTGCCCTGCAAGTTTTGCTCAGTTATCTCCATATTTGTCCATCTGTGATGGATGGAATTATATTTAAGAATTCTTTGCTTAATAGTTAAGCAATTGCCAGACACAAAATGGACCTGACTAAGCATTTCAATTATCTTAATCCACATTTTTCCACATTGTTACACCTGATTTACACCAGCACAAGTATTGTCAGCTTCATTATGAAATTAGGAGCAAATTCTTTGTTTCAGTAGTGTATTTTACTTGGAACAGGTTAAAAAGTGACAGACCACTTTTTTTTTTTTTTTTTTAGCATGAAAAATCCTATGTCAGCTGCTAATAACTTATGGTTATACACACTCTTGGTTATTAATGAGATGTAAAACCAAGGTCCTGACCACTTGTGGTTTTTACAGATCTCTCAAGAGTTTCCCCTAGGGCCGAAGTGTTAGGTTTGCTATCTCAGCCAAATCCGAAATGGAATTCCTACCTAAATTCCCACTATGTTTTGTGATTGAAAAATTATTCTTCACTCCTCTAAATGGCCATCTCAAAAAGCTTCTCCCCTCCACTTAAACACAAACTGCCTTCAGTGGTCACACCCATAATGAATTTAAGGAATCCAAAGGAACAGTTCATGTGAGCAAGAGCTACTCTGGGTGAGAAAACATGATGTTTTCTGTGTCAGCTGCCCTGCAATGCTAACCAGTGCCGCCCCTGGACGTACCAGCAGCGTTCCGTCTCTGGGGATGCCACAAAAAGGTAAGGAACTGAACAGCACCAATAGAGCAGGTGTAGCGCAATGCGTCTAGCACAGAAAACCACATCTGGTGTAGGACTACATACTTTAATAATGAGCTTTACAAAAAAAAAAAAAATAAAAAATCTTACAAACAGCTCTGAGAAATGAGACCAAGCACTGAATTATTTGATATGCTGAGTCAGATGTATGAATCCAAAGTTATTTTACGTGGGCCACAAGGAATTGCTAGGAAGCATGTTATTTGTTATAGCCCTTCTTGTTCAGAGTATGCCACAGCAAGACTGACAACGATGACAGATACAAAACATGAAAGATAACATCTTCTACTACAGATAGGTCACAGTCCAGTTTCTCCCACAGCTTTAACACTCGTCAGGCCCAAAAATATTTTTCTCAATTACACATGCAATCACACACTTCAGGCTAAGACTGAAATCTCTTTATAGAGGAGGAATGCAATCTGTGCAATGTCATTGAACCAGCTGCTGGTTTCAACCGGAAGCAAAAGGCCCCAAAGATAGAATTCAGAGAGATTTAAGTAATAAACCAGGTAGACCTAGCCCTAGATATTTGAYAGAGAGAGAAGGATCACAAAGGAAATAAAATTTCAACGACTCCTTGGCTACGTAGTGGGTAACTAAATTAAAAACATTACACTATTTCTTGCAGAAATTCCACTGAAGGTAAAATCCTGTTGACCTCAAATCATCCCAAAATGTCACTGGCATGCTGAGTCAATAATTTTCCCTAGGTTAGGAAGCTGCCTTTGAGTTGCTTGGCTGAACTACCCCTAAAAGCAGCTGACAGAACAGCTGAAGTTGGACGGGACATCCACAGACTGTCTAGTTSAACACCCCCTGCTCTAAGCAGGTGAACTACAGCAGGTTACTCCGGACCCTGCGCAGTCAGGTTTTGACTGTCCCCAAGGACGGAGACTCCACAGCCTCTCTGTCCAGTCTTTTCCAGTGTCTGACCATCCTCTCAGTAAAGAAGCTTTTTTTATTATGTTTAAGTGGAATTTTCTGTATTTCAACTTGTACCCACTGCCTCTTGTCCTTTCACCGGGCACTAAGAGTCTGACTCCATCTTTATTCCCTCTACTCAAGGTATCAAATGGAAACTCCCCATCAGTGTCAACCCTCTMTAACCACCGGACAACCTATTACTGCTGAACCCCTGTTAGTATAATACCACATCTTGCAAGACAAGATCTGTGCCTGGAAGGAGGAAGGCAAGCCTGGCAAGTGGCAGCTGCAGGTACTCAGCCACACACAGTCAAAGTAAGAAGGTCCAGTAGATTACAGCCTCTGTATCCATCAGTCGTGTTCTGCTCTCTTTCTCAGTCCATCTGTGTCAGAGAAGAAAACTCTCATGTGCCTGGCAAGCACATCACATTGACTCCAACTCAGCAAAGACAAGGCTGGAGAAAAACTTTAACAAAATAAAATAAAAAAAAACCCAACACACTTACTATTTCCTTGGAGATATCAGGTTTATCGGGAGATTTGAGCCTTCTGCTTCCCTGTTTTAGGTAGAGGTTTCACCACATGACTCATGCACTGTGAATGTTAAAGGGGAGCTTTCTCCACTCCTATTTGAAAAGAATTCCCAAGATAAATTYGTCCCAAATCGTTTTGCTTAATTAGAAGGAAAACACATCTACCTTTTCAACAGTACRAATAAAAATCACTACTCTCAGCTAATATTTCATTCCCAGCTCCTTCTGCTTTGATAAACCTACCAGCTGGCCACAGTCTTCCAAGGTAAACACAGCCTTAATTTTTACTGTACAAGGCCAAGAAAAATTCCATCTTTCCTGTTATGTGCTGTAGAGAAATGAAATGGGACACTGCTGTTGTTTCACTTTCCTGTGCAGGGCATCCTTTCATGAAACAAAACCGCTCACAGAAGAACCTTCAAGGCTCAAAGAGATCAGTCTTCCACAGAGAACTGTTTTCAACCTTCCTTTAGCTTGATAGGTTAGGTAAGGATAGCTTCACTATTTACTTTACTTCTTCCCTTAGTGAATAGAAATTGTGATGCTTTGCTGTAAATGGCAGCTGTCATTTACCCCAGAAATGGTGGCAATTCTTAGCACTGCATTTATAGTACGTGTAAAATAATCCCTTACCTTGGGCAGGTGCTACATAAATATAAAATACAATACAGTCACCCAYGACATTTAGAAGCAATACTTAGCTAGAGCCTGGACTTCAATCTCAAATAGATTCCAAGGAGAAAAGTTCACATTGCAAAATTTGGGAGTGGATATCAAGCAGAGCTCGTAAGCATTCACATCAAAGATTTGGTTTCRTCCTATCCTTATTAAACAGAACCTGCCTTCCCTGAACTCGCCAGCTCTTACTGCAGCCAAACCTTTGCCATGGATATTTTAAAGCAAAGTATTTCAACACAGAAACTGCAGCTTCCAAACAATGTCTGTTTTAATGAATGCCCACTAGCCTCCGAATGAGTACTGTGTTTCTTCTAGCAATAATGTGTGTATGACTGTATCCGAATTAACCAGGACCAGTTTCTGCTTGCTTTTGCAATCAGAATATATTGTGCTTGYGGTCCAATACATTTCACATCAAGCCAAATTAATTCCAGAATAGACCGAAATTTAGTTGCACCAGATATGTATCTGGCCCCTTTTGCAAAAGCAGAATGCAGCAGTTCTAGAGAGAGAAGAAGAAAGTGATTGATTATAAGCACCTCAAGAATTTAGCATGTATACAACCTGTCCTGACAGAGCCCTGCAATACACAACAAAAAATTAGCTGAAGAAACACTGCTTACCATCCCCTAATGATAATTTTAAGTGCAGCAGCCAGCTTTTTTATATAGAGGACTGTTTCCCAGACTTGCCCAACCTTAACCAATTACTCTCACAATAGCATTGAATAGGATATTTAGAATGTCAGCCCAATTGTTCTAACTCGCCCCCTCCGCCATGCCCCAATTTTTGACAGGTTTGTTCCCCTATTGCTATAGTGACTGCCATCCCTAATGCTTGTGATCAAAGTCATGCTTTAGAGGTCACCTCCATTTGAAACAAGGGACATTTWTGTGCGAGCAGTAGGGAGAGAGAGAGAGAGAAGGGGCTGTGTGACAGGGGAGATTCCCTAACCCCCTCTCCTACTCCCAAGCATTCTATGCAAGTYTTCATCTTAAAGGATTCTGGGGACTATGATCAATTGACTGGAAATTTTTTGCAGCTTTCAGCCCGGGGTGATTCTCCCAAACACGTAACTGGAAGGATCCCAGCCTGCAAAATTCGCTCACTAAGCCTAGCAAGTCATCAGCTACAGCCATCGAGGTATCACACACACAGTCTTACACCTGCCACTCACGCACACGTGCCACCATCCTGAACCCTTTCCTACAAGAGCCACAATCACCTTAAACAGATCATCCGACTACACCAAAATCTTTCTCATCTGTAGTTTCCAATCACCACAGCCTCTCAGGTGGAAAGTGCAGTGCAGAGAAAGCTCAGACATGCTSAGGTGTTCATACTGTTGCCTAAGACAGTTTTGAAATAATGTTCCAGAGAGTAAAAGGTTTGCCTGCGAGAGATACATTAATATTCCAGTATCGTTATTTTAATGCAATAGCCCACTTGCCTTTTTTTAATCAGTTGTGCATGAACACTATCCTGTTCAGAAACTAGAACTCCAAAATGTCTTTACACTTTATCAGCCACTATGGGACTGCAACTTCAGTCATGCATATTCTAAAATAAATTATAATAATAAATTGCAGTATTCCAGTGTTTGCTTCAGCAAGCTCGAAAATCAATCATGCGAAGGCAAAAGAGAGAACATTTCTCTTTAAAATCAAATAGCATTTGGCAAGATCGCCTCAATCATTGGAAAAAGGAAGCAGCATCACATTACTGCCAGAAATAAGTTCTACCAAGCACTGACAACACATAAACACCTACCTTGGGATGCCCGTGCAGTTCTTCGCTGTTTGAGAGGGTAGCATTGAAAGGCTCTGTATACTGATTAGGTTCTTTCTTCATCTTTCTCTCTCTCTTTGCTGCCGTAACTCTGAAGAGGCAAAACTGCTGACAAAGTAAAGTCGCCACAAATACCCAGGTGCACCCCTTCATTTTGAAAAGGGAGGGGCCAAGTCAGGAAGGGCACTTTCCGAGCACAAAAACCTTCACCACCAATAATAGGAATAGACACAGACTTCTCTCTAAAAAAATAAAAAATAAGAAGGTTAGAACTATTAAAGATGATCCTCTGTGCTATGCAATGTCAAACGAGCAGCATGCACGGATGCGCTGGTTGCTGGAGAGATCTCTGTTCAAGCAGGACACATGGAAATGGTATATGTAAACTTGTTTGAAAATCTGGATTCACTCGAAGAAAGAGGTAAGTCCATTCAGCCTCTTGAAGCTTACATAAATACAAGAGGCCCTGGAAAGTCCTGCCACCCACCTTGA
>JASVER010000040.1:3301886-3450273 GCA_030449065.1 Oceanodroma leucorhoa | reverse complement strand
AAGTCTTCAGACTCGTTTAAAATGCACTCAACTATGAAACCTAGAGAAGTCAAATTGCTCAGGGCAACAGTTGCTCAGGCCGGAGCTGACAACACAAACTCATTAGGGGGTTGTTAGGTTGTTCCTCTTCAACAGGAGATTTCACTTTCTGTCATTTGAAGCATTGTGTTCAGTTCAAAGCAGGCTTGAATACGTCCCATCCGTTCTCTCTTGAATGATACTTCCCTTTCCTCAGTGACAAGTCCTCATCCTTTCCTTTCAAGATGCTGGGGAACTGTAACCCAAGGTTGCTACAGCCACTGCTCTTCTGAGGAGGCTGAAAGCATCACAGCTCAGCCAAGTGCTCAGCCTTCTAAGGAGAAAATAAATTTCTCGTATCATAAAAGTTAGAACAGGGAGAAGCAGAGATGGATGTACCTAGGTCCATTAGGAGCAGATAAACTTTTCCCAAGTCTAGCTTCTCTCCCTCTTTAGCTGGGTTTATCTTCACTTCTCTTTAATGAGACGATGAGCAGTAAGTCCTGATGCCGCAGGCAGCTGTCAGGATGTAGAATCTCGTGTCTTTTTCATCCTCATCTCCCCTCACACCAGGCAAGATTTCAGGTACCTCTGAGTGTAGATCACGTCTGAGTTTTCTTGCTGCTCCTTTCCTCAGCTGCACACTGGCAAAACCCTCCTCAGCTTTTGCTTTACCTCAGCAAATAAGTACTTCTTTCCTGAATGAGTTTCCACCAACTTCAAGAAAGGGGAAAAAAAAAAAAAAAAAAAAAAAAGAAAAAAAGGAGGAGGGATCACATTCTAATGAGCTGTCAAGCCTATTCTCTTCACATTCCTATTAGACTCACTGATAAGTCGAGCTGGCCCGTGTGCCAGGCAGATTTAAATCAATGCCCATTCCCTGCTCCCTCCCCTCAGCCCTATTCCGTACCTCCCCTTCATTATCTCAGAGAAATCACCATTTTTCTGGGAAGTTTGTAAAATTGTACATGAGTGTGTGGTAGAGCTAAAAATATGTGGCTTGGAATAGGCACTCAGCATCACACCACACACTGATACATCAGAACTCTTGCTTTATACTCTAGTTAGCTGTGTTCCATACATCATTTTCCCCTGGCTCCCATTAGAGGCTGGCTCAGTGGGGGCTTTCCGATTTCTTTACAGGAGGGTGGGCTGTTTATTAAAAAGAAAAGAAAACCAAAGGTTACACATCTCCTACGAGCATTTCGTAAGGGAGATCTTGAAGTACTTGGACAGTCTGCAAATCTTTGTCAGCTCCCCACCACCTAGAACAAATATTCCTATTCTTTCTACAAATATGGATAGTGATGCAAAAAATTTATGWGAGATTGTACCATGAGAAAGTCCAAGAATGATAAAAGGCTGAAGATCACGTAATTTGAAGTCCCTTATGCAGTCAGGAAGCAACAGATTTACTTTCTTTTAACAATCCCTTTACCATGCCTTCTGTAATCCAAGCAATAACGCCTGCACAGTTCTTCGCTGGACTTGAAAGGCAGCGAAGGATCAGGAGCAACAGCTCTATTATCTATGGCTCAGGGAAACTGAGGCATGAACAATCTGAGCGCAAAATCMAGAAGTAGAATACAGATATGTATTTTTTTAAAGCATCTTTTGAGAGAAACGGAGTTTAGGAAAGAGAAGAGAGTAAGAAGGGAAGTTACACAGAAGCTAAATAGTTAACAGCATATCACCCCTCCCCCAACTAGCTCACATTCCATCAAAACTACGTGGCAGACTTTATTTGTTAATAATATTTAACTTTCTTTGGCGCCTTCTCATACTTAAGCCTCTTTTTTCAGGTTAGTTGTAGACAAGCCATGAATTTGTAAAAGTGCACTTGATGACACATTAATAGGACAATCTGTCATATTGCAGCTAAACAGCTTGACAGATCCACACACCATGGCAAAAAATGACATTCAAGGCTGGAATGGGGCAATCGCTTTTTTGGTCTGCTGGTGCAGGCTGCATCTGTCTGCCTGCAACATCTCTTTTCCCGTCCCAAGAGCCAAATCCACAGATTTGGGGGATATGAATCCTAACTACGTTTGCAATCACACGGCGAAGGTACCTGATGGTCCAGTAGGACAAGCTGACTGTAGCTAACTCCCRACTATACTTTTCTCTACGTTGGGCTGAAACAAGTGTCAGCAGAGTTGTTACCCCTCCTCCAACCCTCAGTTCAGCATTTGTATTATCTGTAGAAAACTGCACACCTGGCTGCTGCTGTTCTCGCATCCTAGCTGCAGCAGTTCCAAAGCACCCGGGTCTTGACAGTGCATGAACAACATTCAACCCCCACTTGCAAAAAATCAGGAGTAGACCGATGTTGGACTTAACAGCCCAACAAACCAAGGACCTCAAAGTGACTGAAAAGACAAATAGTTTCTTCTCTGAGTTCAGCATCATTGCAGCAATAACGGGAATAGTTAAGAATGTAACAATACCGATTCTGCATGAGGGAAGTTTTGAAGTAGGGAAGATATTATAAGAAGCCACATTTACACTTCAAAATTGTGTGCAAGAACCCAAATATAGTGYTTGCAAACACTGTAAGAAGTGTGCRTAAAGCTRGAGAGGAAACTCAATAGTCGGGCAAGAAACTTGYGATTTGGTCTTTCAATCTCTACTTATGCAATCTGCYTTACCTATGCTCCGAATAATATCCAAAGGGCAAAAGGTCAAAAGCTAGGATTTTCCCAGAGTTGCTGATTGTAGATACAGTGAACAAAGCCTAAGCCTTGGTGCAGAGATAGAGAGTTTTTTAAGGCAATACAGAAGAAGGCACATTACCACTCACTGACACACACCCCCACCCCTGCTTCATAGCAGATAAAGGTCTAGAGTATTCCTGTGATAGATCCCTTGGGTTTAAACCTAAAATTTCCCAATACTAATCCAATACAAACTCAAGCTGTTGAGTGGGTTAATATACWAAAGCTGTTAGAACAAACCTAAACACACCAGCAGACAAAAAGAGCAGCTTTGGGAAGACAGACCAAGAGCCTATGGGCACTTCAGTTGCCTTCAGCAAACTCCCCCCGCGGAGCTGCCCGTACCCCACGTTYCAGAGCCTCTCCCTTCGGCTCCACGACCCACGCGGGATCGCTACGCCACCTCGTGGCAAACCCACGGAGACACCGAGACCCTCGGCAAAAACGGGGAAACATCTGCGTAAGGTTTCTCTYGCAGTGGGTTCTTCAGAGTGACCGAGGTGTGAAATAACGTTGTTCGAGCAAAGCTTTTACTGCTAATAAAAGGGTCGTGGTAAACCCTAATAAATCATCCTCATTTCTTGCCCAGAAAAGTCTTTTCAAGAACATGAGATGTGAATCCTTTAAATTCATGTTCAATAGCCTCCCTTTTGTGTGTGCGTGGGCAATTTTTCCACTGAAAATGTGATTTTTCTGCTTTAAGAAGTAAGATCTGGCCTTTGCTGGGCAGCAAAAAAAGTATCATCTTGTATTTGTCTTCCTGTGACTAGGTTGCAACATCTGCCACTAATAGCAACAAATCATTAGCAGAAATTATTCTGAGACATTCAAAAAACACCTTTTGAAAAACAGGGCTTAAGGTAATAATTTTAATTACAAATTAYGAGCTTGCTCTTCTGAAGAAAAGACAGCTTGTCACTTGCTGACCACTTACACATTTAAGGCAAGTTGGAGAATCCATGAGATGGGCAAGAAGCATCYCATTTCTTTGGCCTTCTACGTACGGGAGAGGTTCCCATTTAATACTTGGCTAGACAGACGCTATCAACACCCACCATCAGGTTCAAACCCAAGTACTTGTGCAAACGCCATCGGAGGGTTTTTTCCCTTACAGAATTTGGCTAGGGTAGGGGCACAACAATGCCCGTCCTCACAGCAAGAATCCTGAATGACTACATGGATCCGAAATACAGCAACACGGCTATCCTCATCCGACTAGTTCCTTACCAACACAAGCACTAAAAAAACCTGAAGCAAGGCAGCTGACACAATGAAAAGTGCTAAATCTACRCAATGGAGTGCCAAAGAACTCGAGGCACAAGAACCGTTCTGAATAAGAAAAAAGGGCAGAAATACCAGCATTAAGGAGAATGCACAATTCATTAAAACAAATTAGGGGACAGCTCAGCCCTGGGTCAGTCAAGCAAAAAAAAAAAAAACCTCACTTCCATCAAGTTATGAAGAAATTGCTATTAGAAACTTCTGTTTTGGAGCCACACACACAACTGGAATGCCAGCCCAAAATCAAATTTTAAAAGTCACAAGTGAAGACAGCCTCTGAGTAACATTTACTGCTTTACACAGAACTGAAGCTGTCTAGACATCACAAACTAGCTATTCAGATGTTAAGGGAATAGCAGCAGAATGAAGTCAAACTGTACTCAAATAGCAACTGCTGAATTAGTAGCAAGGTTCCAATCTACTTTTTTCTTCAGAGGCATCATCACTGTTGGCAAAAACAGTGGAACAACATCTTAGAGTGGCTCCTACATGTCTCAGAGTAGGTACTGAGAACAGGCACTGCACAATGACAGTTGTGATGTTTATGTCACTATAGAAACACCTCTCTGTAAAGGAACTGCATTATTAAACAAAAGATCTAAAAGAARTTATTACCTGCAGGTCTGCCTGGAGGTGTTTTACCACAGATGTAAGGGAGACCAAACTAACTTGAGGAAAAAAAAAAAAAATCTGGAGGTGGCAGAGACGCAGTTTTGCCACAGTTTTTGTTTTCTAGTCCATATATACCCWGTTAGATTTCTCCCCAGTGATACCTTTCCCAAAAACAGTCCCACAGAAAGTATAATTTTTATCATGAATGTTTATTATGAACAAACAACTTTACAATGCAGTCATTTCTACTCCTCAGTACATGCTTGAAGTAAGGTAACTTCCGTGACCTTGAAATCTTAGGGGGAGAAAAGTTACGACTACACACAAATCCAGGATTTTAAAAATCAAGAGATCTTTAAAGGTGACCACTGAGATGTCTTCTGATTCAAGCTGCAAAAACTCCCTACCACCTGTGTATAACMACCTTACAGAAATCTATGAAATTGCAGCATGAAAGCGATGGGCCCGACATTTGTTCCAAGATCATATACTGAGGGACAGCTTTTAGTTTTATTACATTAAGTAATGCACCGCTTCAGGGCATGATAATATTTTTGCATGGCAAAGAATGGTTTACTCCATCTAATGACTTTGGTAACAAAAAGATCAGATACTGCATACTATTATAAATGCTTTTAAAAAACACAAAACAGTAAAACTGACACAAAAGGGAATAAATCTTCCGTTACCAAAGGCAAGGAGCAAGGAGATGTATCAAAATCTCGTAAGCCATAGGTGCAAGGGTTCAGTCAGCTATTGCTCCTAGCTTTCAACAAATGGCACCTGAAATGACTGTCAAGTCTTTCTCTGAATGCAGGGTACTGAAGAGAAATGGCAATTGGAAGTTTTGTTTTGTTTTTTTAAATACAACCAATCTTCAGAAAAAATGCAGCATGTCCAGGGTTTAAGCAAAGCTTTTTTGTTTCCAATTGTGGCACTTACCAAAAACAAGAGACCCGCCTTCAGATACTTGGGTGTAGCTTAAGGCCAACTTCTTGGCATATAATAAAATGCCTTTTATGCAACATCTCCAGATTTTACTAGTTCTTTTACCTTGGTTAGGTACATTTCCCAAAAGATGCAAACACACCATGCCCAAGGTCTCCTTGCCTTTGTCTTCATTTATGCGGACAAAAGAACTTCCATAAGATAAGATAAACATAGATAACCAATTATAAGCTTCTGTCTGTAGGCGATGTCAATGGTAATAAAAGGCATTGCGAGAACACAAACATGTTTGAATGATACTAAGATCTATGAGGCAGAACAGCCTCAGCTACAGGTCCATATGCTTTGAGAAAAAGAGTTATCAGTCTGACAAGCCATCCTGAAAATCCTATCCTGCAGGAAAGACATGACACTCCCCCTTCCTTCCCAGCAYACCCCCAGACCGACAGAACATAATTGTTTCTAGATAGATACAAACYGGTGCTTCTCTTTTTACAAGAGCTGTTTAAGCACATACAAGAGGTAAATGAAAAAATAGTTATAAATAAGATTTGGTAAAACCACAAAATAATTAAAAAAAAATCAAAGATTTATAAATACATTTTAAAATCCAGCCTTTTCCAAATTCCATCCCCACACACCCCATCTCCTCCTTCCCTTCCTTACCTCAGTAAGAACGGCTTTAGGATTTCTTTAGTATAGAGCTGTTCTGCTAGTTTTGATAATTCCTACCTACTGCAGAGAATTGGTCACATTTTATTGATGCTCTAAGCTGCATGGCTCATGGGTTAACAATACATTTTTGCTTACAATTCAAGATACCAAGGTGAATCAGAGAGAGAGAACAAACCTGAAAGGGAAAATAAAGGAGTTTCAAAAAAATTCTTAGATACATGAGGTAATATTTATTTGGGCTCTTCACAATACTTTAAATAAGACTATGCAGTTAGATGCAGAGCTTTTTACCCTGCTATCACCTTTGACAGTTGGTTGTACCATTAACAGTGAGTGCACTCTTCCCCAGATGACTAGGCATCACTGTCAATTACGAAAGGCACTGTAAGTTTGCCTCTGATGAAACAAATTATTTGAATAAAATTAAGCAGGGGGCGTGGGGTGGGGGGTGGAAAACCAAGCAAACTCCGTTAAAAAAGTAATTTCAGACTTTTGAACTACCCTAGGAGCTTTAGTGGATRTGGTACTTCAGGACATGGTTTAGTGGGCTTGGGTGCTGGGTTGATGGTTGGGCTCGATCTTAAAGGTCTTTTCCAACCTTAATGATTCTATGATTCTAGTGTTTATCCAGAGTCCTGTAATCTCATGAACAAACATCAGTACTTCAGTCAGTCATCTGAAGGGGAACCGTGATTAACTTATACCTAAAGCCAAAAGCTTCTAGAATCTCAGATGAAGTAGAAGGGTTTGGGTTTTGGCTTTTCTTGTTGGTGATTTTTTTAAGAGTTTATGCAAATCTTCAAGTAAGCAAGCGGAACTGATTTTAAGGGTCTACTTCAGCTAGCGACACTTCAGATGACTCTGAAGAAGCTGGTTTGTTATTCAGACTCATTTGTCTTTTTATCTTCACAAGGGCTACGGTTGCTTCATTTACCAAAGCCCAAGAAATCCAGAGAAGATTTTCTGAATACACAATCAACTCTCCATTGGTGTGTGCAGTTTTATTATTTCTTTTTCCAACAGTGGCACCTTGTGATCAAAATTAAGTATTACAGCTTTCAAATATAACATCTCCCAAAGTGGAAATCTGTAAGTGAACAAATCCAAAACAATACTGGATATGGGTATCCCCACTAAAGACTGATTCAAATGCTTTTTCTTGCTAATCATTCCTAAAGGCCAACAACTACACTTCTTATAGCCCAAATAAAACCTTCAATTACATTGTGACAATTTAGACAACACATTTAACACACATGGTGTTATTTTCCCACTCATCTAATCACTACTGACTAGATATGCAATGATGTTCATTCTATTTTAAAAAAGAAACCAGCAATCTTCTGTAGCATCAATGTTCACATTAACCAAACCCTTACCAAGTCCACATGAAATCTCTACTTGAATTGTTTCAACACCTGTACACTCCTCCCTAATGAAAATAAAATATGATATGCATAAATTGTGAAATTTTAAAAATTGTTCAATGAAGTAAAAAGCCTTATTTGCTTAAGATTTTCAAATTTCAAATAACAGATGGAGAACTGCTATAAAAATCAAAGCACTARAAATGTTAACATCTCATCAATAATGCTTTGACTTGTGAGCCACTACTAGATAGTAGCAAGGACAAGAGGATCTGTGAGCAGAACTTCTTTTAGTTTTCTGACTAACCGAAACTACTCCATTTCCCAAACATAACCCATGAGCCAACCAATGTTCTACCCGCAACTTGGTAAAACAAGTATTTATCCCAGTGTCAGAGTCAGATGCCCAAAGAGTCCCACTCATTCTGCAACTACCACTAATTTGGTCTTGGATTTCTTTTATCATCCTCATTCTTGCGCTATGCTTCTCAGTACATACTTGACTGTGTAGGCAAAGGCTGCAAAACCAACTATAACAAACAAGTTCGCCAGAGCTCCGCCTAAAAGTCCATGGTTACGATTGGCCTGTTGGAGACCTGGATGATTGGCAGGTGCCAGTGGTACATGCCCATTAAGAAGGGGTATTCCATTCTGACCGTAGTGTGCTTCCCCATCAGGGACAACATCTGGTAAAGGGAGGGATGGAGGTCTGTTATTGAGCTCTTCTTGTGCTTTCTGTTTTTGTTTAATCTCCTGGAGAAAGAAAAAAGAAAACTGAATAGCTGGAAGTGAAAGCGGTGAAGCTATTGGGTGTTTTGAAAAGATTTCAGAACCCAAGTTCTTACATAACTTTAGGAAAAGGATATGGTACACTTCTTTATATTGTACGTCTTTTAAACTAAATTAACTGCATTACTTATATTTGTACAGTCTCCCCAACTTCTTCCAAACTGACCTACTTCAGTAGTTGATACTAACAATCATTTGACCAAGTTTATTTTCAGTTCACATGTACATTTTCTGAGAAGCCTTTTTTCAGAAATGAGAAATTCTTGCATCAAGTCTTGCATGTCCAACTTGTTTTGAACATAAGACACGAAAAAATGAAGAAAGCAATCAYAGAAGCTTAGAAGGATTAGGACCATAATTACATGTTAAAAATCTGCCTGTACTKGGAACACAACAGCAATTATCTATTATTGTCTTCAGAGTTTCACAACTATTTAGGTACTGGCAAAACGGTACTGCAAAAAGTATTCCCGATTCTGTGGCATTCTTGTAACTGGTAAGAAAATGCAACTAAAACCTTCAGTTCAGATTTATATCTGTGTGAGGAAGAAAGGAAACAGAGACAAAACTTTTCTTTCCCCAGAAGGCTGTCCCAAAAGGAGACAAAGAGGGAGAATGTTTTTTAAGCTAGAGCTTTGTGAATACCTTTAAGAATAATAGATGAGTCAAACCTGAAGTTCCATAAGCACTCACCACTCTGCCCAGAAAGGCCATTTCTGTCTGTGGACAATGTTTACTTCACTAGCRGGGCTCATATGTTTATGACCTCAAGTTATCTCTAACAAAAACACACATCTCTCATTCTTAAGAAAAYAGMTGGAGAAAGGCTCTTCTATATCTTYTCCCTACTCTTCTACAATATGTATTTTTTGTGCAATAATTAAGACTTGCAATTTGGTGAAATTTGTACAACCCAAAACAGTTTGCCTGACAAAATAAATTTTATGCCTAGAATTCCAAATTACAGTGAGCATCAGGATTATAATATTGTAACTCCAGAGTCAYGAAACAGAGTCCATAACAGCAAACTGTTCCCATTCATATGGTATGCAGAAAATGAACTCTCAAAAGTCTCAACAGCAGGCTCAAAGAACTGAATTCTTTCACTAAGAAGTTACAGGGAAAGAACCATCTTGAGACAGGAGTGAAGAAAGGAGCATCCTTCATTCGTAACAGGTGAGACCTTTTAGAACAAAGTACCATCAGGGGAAATTGGCTAAAGAATCCCAGAAATCTGAACGAAGTAAGTTTTTTTCTTTTTTTTTTTTTTCTTTCTTTCTTTCTTTCTTAAACCTATACCATCTATATAACTGTTGTCTGGCTGAAGGGTAACCATTTTCAGAGCCTTACACAAAGCAAATTTCTACATCCTTCAGCTGTTACCTATACATGATGCTATAATATACATATCAACAGACCTACAAGGCTAGCGCTGTGCAAGGAAGATACATACCCTAAAAARATATCACCCATTCTCAGCAGTTAAGCAGGAAGAATGTGTCTCTGATCTTAAAGGAGAATTAAGAAAAAAAAAAAATCTAGGATATTGATGGATCAAGTCCAGATATACAAARATTAGTCCTACCCAAACTCAGGAAAACACAGTATACAATTCTAAAATATTGGGACCACAACCATGTTTACTGCATGTGCAGCTCAGTCAAGGCTATGATACCAATCCTAAATACATATATTCCATTCTCTGTACAATGGATCTTCGTGCAGCAGAAAAACAACTCCATTTCAAGATCCAAGTTTTTAATTTTTACACATAGCAAAAGTGCCTTTTAAAAGGCTTCCAAGATTGACAAAAGGAGCTACTGTCTGGGAAAARTCCTAAACAATTAGTTTACAGATCTACACAGAGAAGTTGCAAAACTACAGMAAACCAAATCATTGCACGGATTAATTCCCTTACCTCCACCACTTCAGGGAAGAGCTCGCAGAAGACTTTATCTTTTAAATTAAATGCTAAGCTTTGTGCAGCGAGCTGTCTTTTCTGTGGGGGAAAAAAAAAAATTATCAGCAGTTGCATATAAACGAAGTTAATATACTTTAATTCAACATGTGATTATTTCCCACAAGAACGGTGCAAACCACTAGCCAACTAGTTTCTAACATTTACAACTTCATACTTGTGAATATTATTCACTACAACAGACATTTCTAGACATAAGTTATGTTCTCAATTCTTCATCTTATGGGATKGGTGTTCTGTACTAGTGTGCCTGCTTGGCAGACACTTCAAGAGGAAGGAAGGAGAAAGAAAGTCCTAACCATACTGTTTAATAAAAGCGATTTTAAGTTCTCTAAGAAATCCTCTCCCCATCCCCACACCACCTAGAATTGACTTGATTCATCCACTCATTTTATGTAGTGGGCAACAACATATTCATTTCTGAGCTATCAAAATGAGAGCTGCTGCTGTTGTTTTAACTTTGAGGTCATGTTCAACATTCCCTAAGCTGGTCACAAAAATGTACGTCACACCGTCTGGAGCTTACTGTGAACTCAGACGTCTCTATGCTGCCCAGTGTGGGGCCCTTTTCCACCATAAAACTAAGAAGGCCCGTCAAGATCGTCGAGACTGACCAAGCTGGATTCCACGTATCCGGGTGGAAATCAGTGATTGAAAGACACAACCTTCAAAAGGATAAGACAGGCAGTGTGTTTTATTTTTGCCATTAAAATTATTACACATTATACATATTGCTAAAATGGTGTTAATTGCTTAAGCGTTAGAAGAAAATCCTTACCTTGTATTACACTTAAACCTTCCATTAGGTGTAATCATATAAATACTAGGAGGTTTAAAAGGAAATTCTCTGGGGAATATTAGTTTCCCATGATAATAGCCACCTGCATTACATAAAGAGATGAATTACTTATTTTGCATGAAGATGAAGTCCTGCTACTCAAAATGGGCTAAATAAAACCCTTTACCTGTCTCCTTCTCCCCCTCACACTAAAGAGATCAAGCTCATCATCTTGTGCCTCTAAAACACAGGAATAATGATGCACACCTGCAGCAGATTTACTTTGGAGGCAATTCTCTCACATGGATATTACAAACAGAACTTTCTGTTGTCAAGTCTGCAATACATTTTAAGGAAAACCAGCCAAAGGGTATTTAATACAATACAAATGGGTTAGTTTTCCAGAAACAGAGGTAACTGCAAATACAATCCTATGAAGAATCTGATTTCAAAAAGCATTTTGTGAGAGGCTCCAGAGGACATTGTGAAATATGTGACTACAACAAATTAATAAAGCTCTTACGTCCCTCACTTGCTCCAGAGAAATTCTTAAAGAGAGTATACGTCTCAGTTCACTAAGCACATTTATGTGGTAACAAAATGGGATTTTTTAAAATTATCTTTGACTCTCACATACAATCTAAAGTGAGTTATCTGCTCCAAGACTTTTAGCAATTAATTAATACGAAGTTTCGTCTGTCAGTTTAACCTAAATGTGATTTTGTTACAATTCTTGGTAACAGAAAACTTACTAATAGCAGTACCACTATCTCTTTTCAACAAGCTATCATCCAAGTTACGCACAGCTTTGAAACTGCACTAACAGTTTTTAGAGCTATTTACCGTAGTTATATTTTGCCCATTCAAACAGGCATGCAACTACTCAGACATGCCAATCACAACACAAGGTACATGCACATTTTTGCTACATGCTAACTTTTACCTTCATAGGGAGTCATTTCAGGTCCCCGTACAACATAGTGCCTAAGACAAAGAAGGAAATTTAAACAGTATGAAAGCCATCGCACAATCAGACATCAATTTCTCTAGAAAAAAAAGAAGATCAATATCCCTTCAGCAAAAGTTTCATACTCCACCTCCCAAAACCAAGATTCCCATACAATCCGTAGGAGTGAGGGAGTCAGACTTGATGACCTGGAAAATCTTGTTCTCTCCACAAGTGCGTGAACAGTTCATTCTAATTCTTACCATTCAAGGATATTAGATGGGAGGGGCTCTGCACAGATATAAGGCACTGGATCTTTCTTAATTCGAAGGTAGTCTTGTTTAAGTCTCTGTGTTGCTGTCGTTGGTGCTCTCTTATTACTGTTGTTGCTCATCTAGTTTTTAAAAAATATATATAAACACAATCTCAATACAATCTTAATAGATGCAGAGCTACTATGCTTCATTGAACACAGCTCCAGATTTTTGCAAAATCTACTTTACAGAGTATTTTTTTTWAAATATAAATTAAATTACCATAACTTTTAAGTGGCATGCAAAATCTTATCCAACTAACAAACTCCCAAGAGACTCTGTATATTGCCAAAACGGGAAAATACTCCTTCCAGAACACTGCTGTTTRAATACCACAGTGAATTGCTATCATGAAAATATGCTGCACTATAGAACCCACTTGAACTCTTAATAACCAGTCCTGTGTTTAGGCGGAACACACATCATTATGACACTGTTTTAAAGGGCTTAGTCTTTTGGGGTAATTCATTTCCCTATTCAGTTTGAATATCTATTATGTAAATTTGCCCATGATTCAAATTCGTTTGCTGTTTCTACACATCCAGTTATATGAAATAAATAACGAATAAAAAACTACAATAACCTTATTACTGGCTTTGAGGTGAAGGATTTTAAATTAAATCTGATGCCTGCTTAAGGGCCAGTTCAATTTACAGAAGGGAACTTCTGAGCCAGCTTATTCTCTTCCAGATAAACAAAGACCTCATCCAAAATGAGACAAGTCAGTGTGAAGAAAGGAAATTCCATGCTGCTTACAAGACAAAGAAAGCATTAGCCTTTACAATGCACCTACAGAACACATATCAATCAACAACTGCTATTTAACTCACTTTCGCCCGAGAAATTTAGCAAGTTACTTAGCTTTATGCACGGAAATTCAAGCAAGAACAAAAAGGAAAGATTTTACGAGCAGCTTGTATAAAGAGATAAGACAATGCTTACAAAACGATAGCAGCATTTGGCACGAAAAGTATGTTAAATGCCTATAACCCTTTCTATTCCTTTACTTCAGACAGACAAGTACAATTTATTAAAGAAATAATATTTAAACCACAAGCAACAATTGTATGTGGTCAAATATTCAAACCCTACTCAAAATAAACGCGTTTAACCTGGCATTTGTCAGTTACTGTAAACCATTGTTTGAAAAATATTTTTTCCTGAAGGAAGTCACACATTTYTAAGGTTTTATCTCTTTTGAGATAATAAAATTAAGATTTTTCCTCTAAAGAAGTCAGTTTTTACTTTAAAACATAGATTAAATAATATCTTTTTAATTTAGCACAATTATTTCTTCTGAAGTCTTGCAATAGCGCCCCTCACTAGGGACTGCAAAAATACACTAAAACACTTTACAGCACTAACTACAGTTATTGGGATTTCAACACCCCTCCAAGCCTTATCTGAAAAGACATTCGTGTCTTAAACGCAGAAAATAAACGGCGACGTTTACAGACGCTACGACCACAAACCGATTTTCCCACCTCGGCCATACAATTTACCAGGAGCAAGCAACGAAAGTCTTCAGCCAGCCCAGCATCAGCAGCACGACGCGCCCAGGCCCTGCTCCCAGCCGGGCAGGGGGATGAGGGGACTAAAGCAAGGGCACCCCCGGCCCCCACCGCCCCGCCACTGCCGCGTGGAAGCGGGCACGAGATGGCGCCCAGCCAGCGCCTCTTGCTGCGGGAAAGCGTTAACCCGGCCCTGCCGGTGGCCGCTCCCCGCCTGAGGAGACGGGCAGCGAGTGGTAGAAAGAGCAAGAGGACAACCGGGCAGCTCACGGCCTACAGAGAGCCGGCTGCCCGGCGCGGGCCCGGGCGCGGGCCCCGCCAGGCCGGGGAAGGGAGAGACAGAGGGCGGGAGACAGCCCGTCGAGCCCCCCCCCCCCGCTCCTTGAGCTCCCTCACGGGCTCGCCCCGCCGGCCCAGGCCCCACTCACCTCTCCCTGCTGGAGCAGGCCCCTCCACCGCCGGGACGCCCCACCTGCCTGCAGCCGGAGGCCAAGCGAGGGAGGGAAGGAGGGGAAAAAGGGACAAAGGAAGGGAGCGCCACAAGAGAAAGCGGGCAGGGCAGGGCAGGGCCGCGACCCCCACGCCTCCCCGCTGCGGCGCGACCGCGGCTCCCAGCCAAGATGGCGGCCCGGCGAGGCGGGGCCAACGCAGTGCTGGCGTCTCCTTCCGGGAAGGAGCCGCCCCGTTTCCGAGGCACCTGACTGSCGCTTCCGGGCACCGCGATGGCGGCCCGCGGGCTGCCGAGGGGCAGAGTCCGCCGCAGCGCCTCCGCCAGGCAGCCCCGGAGTAGGGGCAGGGGCGGCCCCGCCTGCCCCGGTGCTCTCGGGGCCCGGCGGCCTTACGCTGCCGTGTTCCCTGTGCTGCAGAGCCCCGGGGCTGGGAGCGGGCCCCCGGGCTGCGGCCCTCCGGTTCCTGCTGCGAGGCCTTTGGGGTGGCTGGGGCTGGTTCCCGGCGCGGTGGGGGTGCCGGGCAGGCGGTGCCGTCAGGAAAGCACCTGTGAACGGCCMCGTTGTCCGGGCAGAAAGTCAAGCGGCAGGAAAGAAATAGGGATAAAGGAAGTCCGCTGTACTTTGACATCGCCGTTCGATTATTACGACTTTATAATCTGGGAGGGATCTCGGGGTTGTCTGGTTTTTTTTTTCTTTCCTGAAAAAGAATTGGTTTGTACGTGGGTTTTTTTGCTATAAGTCTCCTGAATCTTTTCTTCAAATTCCCAGTGTTCATAAAATGGATTAATACAAACTCATTTTCAGTTATTCAGTACACAGGCAATATTTTTTTGTTGCGGGGTTCTGCCAGTAGGCCCATAAAAATACAGCAAATCATTTTGTATCGTGTTCATGCGTTTGTTGCTTCAGTAATGTTTAAGAAGAGTAAAGCAAGTTACTCCCTCATAGTTAGGAGGCCAAATGTGACAGGAAGATGTACTGTCTATTCACTCTTAGTTTAAGATCACATATCCAGACCATCTGATGAGAAAGTGCTGSAAAATCTTGCTCAGTTGAAGTGAACACAGAGTTCTCCTATGTCTTAGATCCTTAGCTCACCATCTAGCACGATYGCACACAGCCCTTTCCCTTAAGGGATTACATGAGATGCCTACACTTAGAAGATTAAATATTTTAACAGCATGGGTATTGTGACGTGTTTTGTAAAACCCAAAATTCCACTTGGCCTTTACATCATTCTTGGCACAAAAAGCATGTCRAATAAGTTACCTAAAATCATATTTACATGCCACTTTGTTCARGATAGGATTTAGCAGGCATCAGTCACGATGGTCCTTCTCTAAAGATTCCACCTCAGCCTTTGTTGTCAGGGTTATGYTAATCTCTTCGGTGATTTGAGTCCAGCTCGAGACTTGAGTTTCAGCTATATTGAGTCTGAATACTTGTATTTCCTATTGTTTTTGTTCACACACAAAAATCACCAACCAATTAAAAATTCCTCTTCAGAAAACTAAGAAATAACCTATTTGTGGTTAACATTTAATGCTTTGACATTTTGGTTGTCATATACTGAATTGCATCCCARTTGAGAGGAATTTTTTGCATGCTCCCAATGCTTTTCTTTCAGGGCTCTTGAAATTTGCAACTGAGATAATATTTGTGAAAGGGAATTCATGCAGTTTGATTATCCAAGTTTTAATTACAAAAAACATAAGRAAGAGATTGGCTCCTGATTTAGACATCTGTGTCTAGCGCTCTAGGTGTGGACCACAGCTGCTGTATTGTATTCATTAACTRTTGGCATATGTACTAGTTTAAGGGAAAGCGTACCTCTGTCGCTGGGCTAATAATCTTCCTTTATTGCCTAAGGTGAAACGAAAAGGCAGAAAAGAAAAGGATTGAGTTGCCCAAAGAGTTTGCAACACACTCRTAGACGGGACTGCATGACTGCAATAAAGGCCAGAATTTTTCTTACCCTTCCAAATGTTGCGGGCATCTTCCATGGGAATAATTCCTGCAATTACCAGGATTCTCCTCCATGCTTGAGCACTCCTGCGCCGGAACCCAACAGAGGGCAGTGGTAGTCCACACACTTTGCAAGCTCTTGGTTCTGCCTGTTGCCAGAGTAGCACAGGCTGTCGTCCAGGCCTGCGCTCCGTGTCGTGGGTTTGTGGAGGTTATCAACAGCAAGAAGGGAAAAAAAAAAAATTTTAAAAAAATGGCCGTGATGTCAGTACCTATGGGCGAAAACCAAATTTGGAACCACCTATASGTTTTAAATTTCACTTTGTTTCTACAAACTGGGGATTGCAAAATCTTGTGCCCTCATAGAATATCTCACTGAAGCATGTCGTTTTTAGTGGGAGTGGGTAGTTTTCACTTCTTYCCTAAGCGCTGAGGCAGGGTTGTGGATGCAAAGTGACTATTGCGTTAGACCCCAGAGAGAGCTACAGCTGTGCAGCAAACTGGAATGATGTTTGGACTTGTAAGTCCACTTGTAAGAACCCCACTGAGAGATGTAATGATTTTTGTTASGTAAGCTTCAAATATGGACAAGAAATATTTTTCTAGAAGTAGGAAAATTATAGAGATTATAGGAAAAAAATGCAAATCTGAAATCATGAAGAGAGAAACTAACCAAACAAAAATATTTTRTTTGCTGAGGAATGTCAAAATTTTAATTTCATGGTAGTTTCATTTCAAATGTATAATATTTTCCATGATTACCTCCGACTTCAATCACAATAATGGGATCTTTCATACACAAAGTGTTCACATGTCCCACCTGTGGCCACATCAAAACTTTTTGAGTTAGTGAATTTTATCGAACCATATCCTTTTCTTTGAACTGTTTTGATTTTTGTGCCATGAAATGCTTCAAGGAAAAACTGCTCGCTTCAAAAAAGAAGTAATAGTTGATCTGTTTTGTTTAATCTCTTACACTTGCTCATCCATATATCTAATCTGAGCTCACAGTTTACAAATGCTCGAAGGTTTTGCAGAACAGAAGGAACTCTTTAAATTATTATTATACTTCAGGATGAAAAGCACTGTATAAACACAAGGTATTATTATAATGCTGTATTAGCCTACATGTATTTCACCTAATAAATTCCCCATGGCAACTCGTGCAGTATAATACATACCTAGTTTTATACCCTTTGACCTGAGGACAATTACCTTTTTTTTCCCTCTGCCACACCATTTTGCCTTTTTTTTGTATTTACACTGGAATTCCTACTAAGTCATCTAAGTCTAGAAATGTGAGAAACATGTGAACCTGGAGACTGTAATAAAGGCCCCAGAATGCTGAAGGGATTCCAGAGCTCGTATTTACACCTCTGTCATTCTCTCTAATGTTCCCCAACCCCAAAGTATTTCATRCATAAGTGTGTTGTCATTAACATTCCATTCATCTCTCTGGTATGTTATTCTCAACACTAATGATAGCATAGAATGAGACCTCTCTCAGAGTAGTTTCTTTCTTCCCAGTTGTTTTCCAACATGCAAATGAATCACACTATAGAATTTCCTCTCTCTGTAAAGTCTTTGGTGTGCTGCTATCATCTCTTGAAGGCATATTTTAAAGCTGGGCTTGGGAAGTCACTAGAAGTTCCAAATTTATGTTCTTAAATCATTAAGTGCACCAAGTAGGTAAGTACATACTGCTAAATTAACTTGGAAAGTGATTAACCCCAGGACAGAGACAAGTGAGACAGTTCACTTTATCTCTTAAAGGTTGGAGTTGTTTTTTAATTTGATACGAGCCTCTCAGCAGGATGATATGGGTGGTCACAGGACATGAAAACATCTTTATGTGCTTGTGAACACAGACCTTTTGTATTATTCTTCAAAAATACATAGCTGTCTGACTTTTGCACTGCAGAAAATTTTCCTTTAATTGTAACCTTAAGAAAAGCATTACAAATTTTCAGGTCAGGTACAAATAACAGGAATCAGAATTTGTTCTATTTGTTCCATTTGTGRGTGCCTTTGGGTAAGCCCTTTGCTTCAGTTTCTCCATCAAATGAAAGTAGTACTTTATGCACTACTCCACGCATGCAATACTCAAATGAGTATTTTGAGGCTGACCTTGGTGGATGAAGAAATAATTTGAGAAAGAAAACGCACCCCGAGGAATGTAGTGAGGATTAATTAGTGTTCACATGTACTCAAATGTAATCTTGTCCAGYAAATGTGGACTCAGTGATGTGTCCAGTGCTGTGGCTGCTGAGCATCTCTCTTTAGATTGTCCAGAAAAACAGAGAACGCGTGGAAGAACAGCCATGCATCAAGGCTGCTCAGAACTCAGAATGCTGATGAAATMGAAAGTTCTTGTATCCAAGACAGGCATTTGATATATCCTTGGGAAAGCAATTTCCCCAAGTCCTGTTACCAACGGCCATGTTAGAGTGGGATCAGGAGAGGATCTAACTGCGTAACTCATGTGTACTCAATGGGCAGGTTTTTTTCTTYAGTTACCTCATGGGTTGACCATTGAACCCATTGCTGCTTCAGATAACCAAGATAGGTCTCTCAGCTTAAGTAGTGAAAAAAACAGGAATCTTTACTTCTGCCCTGAATACAGAGAACTACCCCCTAGGCCCTTTACTAGTTTTTCAGTCTCTATAGCCTGTGGAATTGGAAGATCGGCTGGTTATAATGTGCTCTCTTACTTTACACGTCCATATAATGTGTTCCCTGACTTGTATCATAGCGCGACTACTATCTATTCATTTTGTTTGCTGTCTAAAGCCGCTGCTAACTGGCTATTTACATATCCATGTAAATATTTTGGAGGTACAAAGGCATAATTTGCTGACTGGGAAGAGCTTACTGCCTACGAGCACAAGGTGCGTTAAAGACATCATTGCCCAGTGAATAAATGCGACAGAGTCCTGTGGCCTCTCATGCCTGAGTACCTCCTAGAACAGGGGGCCTCAGGGAACTGAAGGTGCCGGGCAAATCCTGCCTGGCAGCTTCTTCCATTACCAAAGATAAAACCAAGATTCAGAGCAAGCAAAAGCCACAGGGATCAGTAAAGAAGGAGGCTTGGGAGTGTTACGCCCAAGCAGAGAGATGTCGGTGGAGATTATGAAGCACAGTAAAGGTGAGGGTGGAGTTGGACAGAGGGGCAAGGAGCTTGGATGGAACACAAAAGGAGAGAACAAAAGGTGAAAAAACACGCAYGGGCCTCAGAACACAGGGGACTGTGGCAACCTCGATCTGAATGGGCTGGAAGAAGTCAGTCAGGCATGGGGCTGAACCTTTGCGAAGCCATGGGGAAGGAAAGAATGAATCTTTAGGAAGTTGTTAAGGAAGAAGTAGCAGCTGAACAATCACCTTGAAGAATTCGTCCCATGAGTAACAGGTGATTTAGCTCAGGAAGCCACAGAGACATCGTCTCTTATTGAGCAAGGAGCACCAATTGTTCGCATGGCTATTGTCAGTGTTTGCCAAAGACAAGGCAGAGTTGCAAGGAGCTCAGTGGTGCTGGTCAAGCCATTTTTCATTTGTGCTAGGTAAAATGTGTGTTCCAGAAAGGTCTTAGTTAGGGTTTTGGTTTTGTACTGTGTTTAAKCATTAATAAATATTGCTGAACTGTATTTACTCTTAACTTTTTAAAGTGTATTTCTTCRTTTTGGGGGAATGCAAAACTTTTACGAGGTTTGGGGKTTTTTTTYCYTTTTTTGGGAGGRGCTTTTAACAAAAGAAATTTGGAATTTTGAACCTTAKTAAAGGCAGAAGGGTATTTGCTGTTCAATCTTTAGTGAATCTCCATCATTGATATCTGAATGTGCTGCATTGTGTAGCTACCTGTGTGCAGATGAGAACGGTGACACTGAGAAACTAAATCACTGTCCCAGGGTCACTTTTGTGAAGAGCTTGCATTCAAACCAAGACATATCCTTGACCAATAATCCTTCGGAGACCTTTTTCTAAGAATACAGGACATTAATGCTAATGTCYTGGCCAGTTTTAGTTCAAGTAATTATATGCTGCCTTCCTGAATTCCCTTCCAATTTCAAGTGCATATGAGATGCATCACTTCCAGGTCAAAACTATGAGCAATGTCATTCGCGTCAAAACATCTTGCTGCTTTCCCATCTAAAAGTAGTTCCATTTCATTGATGGATCACACAATGTAGGGTTTTTTGTTTTGGTTTTCTCATAAGGTGCTACCAAGTGGGCTCTCTCTCAATCTTTGGCCAAGAGGCAATTTAGAGGTACTGTGTGTTTGTTTGTTTTTCTTATTTTTGGTTCTTCGTCCTTCTGAGGGATTTTATTGCTTTATCTRCCATACTGGCTCTTACTGAGTAACTTTCCTTCRGTGAATGTTTTGTCACTRTAGTGCATGTTTGATTCATGGTATTTCAGAAGTGTAGTATATTATTATCTAGTAGAACTATATTATTTAGTAGAATTCCCCAAACCCTTTGATTCCCTAGGAAACTGATCATCATCATTTTTTTTAATGGAAACTGATAACTTGTTCATGAATAGCTTCAACATGGGTGATTATCTGGAGTTTCGGAGAGAGGCTATGATGGTTCCTGAGTCTCAGTGATTCATTGCTGATCATAAGGAAATAATTCAATTGTTTTGAAGCTCCATTTTTCTTCTTATATAAAGAAAGGATAATATTATTTATGTGGCTTAACTGGAAGCATGCACGCTTAATCATTTGGTGAGTGTCACCTATTTTGAGCTCTCTGGACTAAATGTTCCACATCAGCAAGTGCCAAACATGAATCATAATCTTTGTTTTCCATAATCACTGCTGTTATGATAATGATCAATGTTGTTCATTTATAGGCTAGATTAATATTTCCAGGCATCATACTTTTTGTGATTTACTTCATTTTCTACTGTCTGAATTGAAGAGGCAGCAGGCAATCAGACAGCCTTAGGTGACCCAAATAAAATGACRGGCAGTTTAACTTAAGCGCTGATAACTCCCTGATAAACTTGCTGAAACCAGAGGTTTTTTCCCTTTGATTTCCTCTCCTGCCTGGCTAAGGTTGGGCGTGACCTCCTTTATGATGATTGACAAGGAGATAATGTTACTTAGAAAATAATTCTGGCATCTTTCTGAGTCAGAAAGAGGAAAGGTCAGTCCTCTTCCTTATTTATTCCACGGGTACTAGGTAAGGAGCTCCATCACCAGGATCCAGTTCCCATTTACCTCTCCATCCTGTGTTTCCCAAACGATAATTGCTACACAGCCTTCAGTGGCCATAAGTGGCCTTCTAATGACATCACCTGAAGATGCAAAGACAAATAGTATGACATACCAGTTTCTCCTTACTGTTCATCACTTTCACTCAGAGCGTTTCACTGCTTCCGCATGCCCTCCTTTAGTGTTTAACGTTTGTATGATTACATTGCTCTTCATATCCAAAGTACGGCATGCCTAGTATTAGAACGTTATTAAGCCATTACCTTGCAAGATGGATGTATGCCTTCAAAAGCCATTATAATGGCTGTGGTTTTGTTACTGCTGAACTTCCTTTAAAGCCAGGTAATCTCTACACAGATCTCTGTAGATAATCATTCTTCACAGACATCATTAGCAATTTCATAGCAAGTTTTTATGACAAAATATTTTTTCTTACTTAAAATATTAATTTAGTACTACAGGAAGATCCTGGCTGAGCTGACCAGTGGTTTGTTTTCCTCTGGTTAGACACAAAATGAGCCTCACGGAATGGGCTGCTTTGCTAAATTTCTTTGACAGTTATGCCTCTGCCTTGACCTGGAGGAATTGTCTCCAGTGCTGACAGGAGGAATTGAGCCTTTCAATGATAAAATATTTCCCGTATAGAGCTTACTAAGCAACACAGAGTACCTGCTAAATTTAGCCTGAGCCGTAAATCCTTGCTCTCCCACTCCACCTTCTGATCTGTTTTTTTCCTTTATGTCCATGAAGAGAAATGGGCATGTGCTGAATGCCACCAGAATGGTTGGAGCAGACAGAGTGTAGAAGCACATGCAGTCTTTCACAGCCAGAGTCCGATCAGTTCAGGTGTAGATAAACAGTTCACTTATTGACGCAAGCTTTTGGAGGTGCTGCAGCCTTGCAGGAAGACACATCTTTGAAGAAGAGRAGGGAAGCCTTTTGGAACTATTGGTACAAATAATGCTTAGAATTTATGTCTGCCAGCATAGTCTCTGGGCAACTTAATAATGAATATATGCCAGACAGATCATCAGAAGTAAGAGCAAGGCAGCGTGATTTCCTATGRCACCCAGAATAACAGAATGATGTTCCATCTCACAATTTACACTGAATATTCATGACAATGTGTCCTAGAGCGTCTTCTCCTGAGGGGTGCTCAGGGCGTATTCTGAAGTCTGTGACAGATGAAAGGTAATCTGCTTTTGTTCATCCCAACAGCAAAAAACCCCAATCTTACCCTCTTTGTAGCTCCATTATTGTGTTTAATCTTTAATACACAGATATGGGTAGTATACAGTATTCTTTGACAAAGAACTAACCTAGCTGCAGTGGCAAAGCAGGGCATGGGGAAGCAGGGAATGTCTTGAACAGAGTTTCACAGGTAATGGTTGCTGATCTATCAAGCCAAAGTCAATGTTCAGGTTTTTAATGGAATAGAATATGAAGTTAATGTTTGCTGCCAAAACCTGCTGGAAGACTCCAGTCAAAAATGCCAGGGATAATGAGGAAAACCAGGGCATTTCATGTTAAGACACTTTTCAAAATTAAGTAATACAAAATGCATTGTAGGCCTAACTGTCAGTCCTTGTGTGACGAGTGAATGCATCCTCTCGAAGAGGAGAGAGAATTTCAGAAAAAATACCGTGTAAAGGATATAAGCCCTCATGATGTACGTTCACTTCTGGAGGCATATTAAATGGCCTGCATGGCAAATGAAAATTACAACTGTTCTTGATCTATAGACCTCTTTATGACAAATAGGTCTAGAAGTGAAAATAATCTCAGGATCTTATCCTCTCATGCTGATGAAGTGAGAGGAAAGTCTATTATGTTAAGCAATGGGCATTGCAAGGAGCTCATTTGATGAGGCTGAAAGCCAAAGACCAAAATATATGGGATCTGATATAGGCAGCACCCCTTGCACATTGTTCGGAAGTATCTGCAGGACTGTTAAATGCACAAAGAATTCTGKCACCTGTTTGTCTAATACAGGAGTAAATACTGATCATCTTAAAATCTCAGATGAGATCTAGGAATATCTCTTTAAAACGTATTTTTAAATACTGTAGCATGACTACAACCCATCCTGTTGCAATTAACAAGCAGTATCAAAGCAATAGTCATCATCATGCTTACATGGCAGCTTACATCACCAGAGCTTTTACAAACACCAATTAACCCTCTCAACAATGCTGCAAAGTGTCATTATGTCTGTTTCAGAGATGAAGCAACAGAGAGAGAGAAAGAGGCAGAAAGATTTGCCCAAGATTGTACAGCAAGAGAAGAAAAAAGTTCAAGAGTTGAAGGCTTTCAAGTTGGTATTTCTTTGTCCATGTTGTGGCAGACTCTACCCTTGTCTGCAGGTGGACTTTTGTATTTATTGCCATTGCTTTTGCGGTTCTGGTGGGTAGGGAAAATTGAATATCTTCTTGTTGCATTTGGTTTTTTTGGTTGTGGTGGTTTTTTTGTTTGGTTGGTTTTTTTAAATGTGCTAGAGCCTGGACAAAATCTCCTTGGCAAGCAGGGACCCTCCAGCAAACGGGACATAGACTTTGAACAAACAGTTGTGAAGAGTTGGTAGACTTAATTTGGGTTTCATATGGTGCTGATGGGGTAAATTCAGTGAGAAAACATCACTAGGCCAGGTTAGCTCCTTTTGGTTACAAACCATTCCTGATCTGCTTTTGGGGGTTGCTTGGGGACTTCTGTGCAGGGTTTCTGTTAGTGCTGAACAGACAGGTCAGACCAGGAATATTTGTGCTCTTCAGGTGGACTATTGACTCCACATTACTCATGGTGAGGTACGGGTCGTGGAAGTCACGTGGCAGCGTTTCTACTCTTTGATTGGCTGGTAAAGCTTTCCCAGGCATGAAAAAAATGAAAAACAAGTGATTAATAGCAAATTTTAGGTCTTACCGGCTAAGTACGGTGCTTTCCACGTGAAGAAGCACACTCCAAACATCAGAGCAAACAGACCCAGAGCACAGGGACATTCATGGGTCTCCCAGACAATCTTCTGCAAGATTGAGTGAATCAAAAATAAGTCATCTATTCAATCCTTACATGGACCTAGCATTTTGGATCGCCTTTGGCATCATTTAAAGGTTACAAAATTATCTGTTTTTTAAAGCCAGGTCTTCTCTTCAGCCACAATGCTTCCCTGAGGGTTTACCTGCATTCAGAGGATTATTCCTATGCTTTTTAAAGTTTTCAGCACTAGYAGCCTGTATAGAGCTGTTTGTATGTTTGCCGTTGGGGCATCGGGGCTATGGCTTTGCAATTACCGACTCAGGCATGGATAGAGCTGTTCTATGAGAAGATGAAGGAATCCTCCAGAGGCTGCTGATAGAGAATATRGTATTGCACCTGAATTTAACCCAAAAAGCATCCATCTAAAGAGGTATGACAGCTGACACAGCCACTTATGTAATAGCTAGTTTCAGTTACTGATTTGCTAATGACTGTTTTGCCCTTGCGCAGTTTGTTCCCGGTTTCTTCATTCCCCTCCTTCCTAGCTGCCATACTGTAGTGCCTCTTCCTCTTGTTGACATCTGTTCTAGTTCCCAATAGGAAAGCCTGAAGTTACTGGATTGATTAACCCCAGTGAATTGCTACCAAGCATTGCACTGCAATCTCTTTCCTGGGTACCAAGAGGAGTAGGGATCGCCAGGGGAGATCTGCTTGCCGATTGCCAGAAGACAGGAGCCAGGAGTACTATCTACCACTTTCTCCAGGAGCTTGGACAACTGCCTGGGAAGATTTGGGCTTCATTTATGATGGACTTATGGTATCTGTGATTCCAGGATGATTGCATCTTGCATGTCCACAGAACAAGAAGCTTTTACCGATGTTCTCCAACCTCTGCCTGTCCTAATTGCATCAGCATTCCTACAGATACTGCGTCTGAGCTGGAGTAGGATAAAAAAAAAAATCCACTAGCAAGCAGGATTTCACCAGCCTGTGAATCTTTGAAACTGGCTGAGGGGTTGGCAGGACTGAACAGGTAGAACAGCATCTATGAAGGCCTGTGACTAAAGAAACAAGAACAGAGAACAGGAAGATAAACAAAAAAGCAGGTGTTATCCCAGAGGGATGACAGGAGCAGCTACAGACGTCTTACTCAGAAAGGTGAGTGAGTGGAAATGAATGCTTGGTCATACTGGAAGCGAGCAGGATTTTGCTACTGAGGCTGTGTTTTTAACCCTATGCGCCTCTGCTGGAGGCTTAATGAAAAGCAGGGATTACRTGGGGCCTCTTCGTAACAAGGGGTGTAATTAAGGGATATTTAAATGGCTGGTGACTAGCAGAATATGCATGTGCTCATTGCTGTGATTTCTGGTTTTTGTAAGGATGTGCCAGCTAGCTTTAGCCTTGCTAACTCAGGCAGTGCTGGTGATAAAACCAGAGCACTAGGGAGCTCAGCACAAGTTAAGGAGCGTTCACCTACTTCCTTGAGCAGGTTTGGCAGCCTTTGCAGCATTGGAAGCTGCTTTGGCTAGATGCAAACCAGTGCAAAAGGGACGCCGAGGTACACCAGTGCTATCCTATTTCTGCAGGCATAGCTCACTGTGGTTTCAAGATAGAGATCCCCTCAGCCATGGCACAAGGCATCGCACAAGCAAAGCAATGAGCGTTGGGATTCCCGGAAGAAATTTTGGTGAACAGAGCTTCAGCACAGAGATTCCAGGAGATGAGGAAAACACATGAAAATCRGAGTCAGTTCAGGAACATTTGGGGCAGGATCAAAAGGAGACATTAAGCAATATTTGAAAGCTCTCCAGGGCAGGGACTGCCTCTGTTCTGCCTCTTGCACAGGACGGAACAAGCTGTCAGCACTTCCATAACACCTCTGAGTACTGCTCCTTTCTCCAGTAGGACGGCAGAGAAACAATTTTGTGTTCTGCTTTGAAAAGATGACAAAGTGGTTCTGGCTAGTAAGAACTGGGAARAAATACAGGAGGCAGAGCCTGCTGCATGTCAGTTCAAGTCCATACACAACACAGCCAACCAAGAAATGCCAAGAGGAAACACTGGGAGTTTCCTTTTTCTATAGTTGCCCACAGAATTTTGTCTGCCTTTGAGTGGGAGGAGGAATAGACTGGCTCATCCAGTGGCCATGAAGAAAGCACTGTGAGGGAGTTTCCACAAAACCAGAGGAGACAAGTCACACTGATTTCGGAGAGAGGAAAACTGGATTGGTATGCTGTGTCCTGTGTAATGAGAGAAAATGTGGGAAGATGGTTTGACAGAGTAACCTGGAGGATTCCAGGAGAATAAACGCCATTCATGCAGGAACAAGTGACGTGAGTAAAGCAAGGTTTGCTAAAAATCAGGATTAAACTGTRGATCTACAAAGCCTGCTGAAGGCAGGAGGGTACTGGATCTGCTCCATATCCCTTCCATTGCTAGAGGAAGTGGATGCCAAAAGCTGCTTTTCTCAGCTCACAGGCTGAAGAACAATATAGAGAAAAAAGTGGGGAATCTCCAGAAGACACAGGCGAGTTGAGGAATAACAGAAAGTAATGAAACACTTAAATGTGAGAGACTGCAATAATATGAAAGAAATGCAACAAGGGAGAAAGTTAATAGCTGAAAGACAGTTTGTGTGGTTAGTGGACAGCAAATTACAGTGAAGTTTACAGTGTGGTACGGCAGCAGGGAAAGCTGCTGGAAGTGGGGGGATTTTGATGTGTCATTTCAGTTTGCTAATTGGTTTTAGGCCTCTCAGTGCAAGCAATTTTCAACTGACTGGGAAAGTCTTCATGAATGAGCAGCTAAAGTGTCCTCTCTTGTTCGTGTGTAAGCCAAAAAGAGTATGATTTACATGATTAGGAAAAGCACTCTTATCCGTCTGGTCAGACTCACCTCACTGCGATTCAGTGTTCTCACAAGGAGTCCAGACACTGTGGCACCTCTTGTTTTGGACATTTAAAACAATATTGGACAAAATATTAATATTTGAGCTCTAGAGGACTAGCCAGTAACGGCAAGAGGGACTAGCTAGAGTTCATCGCTAAGCTTCTCCAGTTTAATGTGACTTTTTCACTCCAGCCTGTAACAACAGCAAATGCAATAAGGGGCAGGCACACTGAATGTTCTGCATGCTGAACATTGTCTGTGCTGTTCATCTGCTTAGTGTCTAGTAACAGCCAAAGTCAGTGTTRTGAGAGAGGTTTGCTCTATAGAGAGCAAAACTTTTTTCACGTGCACCAGCTGTAAGGAAATACTCAAGGATAAAAAAAATGATTGGTAGTAGATTTCCCTAGGTGCCTCAGTCCGTTCCACAAGGAACATTAATCCACTGAGTAACTCTTTTGCCCATGTGAAGTAGCTAAAGTCTCTTCTCTCTGCCTGCAGGATACTCTTTGTACCTCTCTTCTGTTGCACTGAGCTGGTGCTGATGGTAAGAGAGACACATATTCAAAGGCATGTCTGTACAGTCTGATTTTCATTCCTGTTTCAGCAGTCTATCAAATAGGTGAGAACTGTATTATCTGAATATGCACAATAATCAAGGCTAGTATAGAGCCACGGGTCAAGAGTGGAGTTTGGACAGTTCCTTTAATATGTGACAGCAACGTAAAAGCTTAAAAGCAAAATGACAAAATTCCTTTATTTTGTTTACCTGTACTGTCTTCGTCAACTAAATGGGATGTGATTCCATTAATCTCAACTGGGGAACAAATTGCAATTCAGGGGAAGGGGTTTGAAAACTTACAGCGCGGGAGGCATCCTTCTGTGTAAAGCATCACGGAGGGTGTGTTCAACCCTTGACATTTGCTGCTGCTACACGGGGCATGCAATATACTTACTCCTTCCCTCCATTACAGTACTACGAGCACTAATATTAAACATTTTCTGCCCCACTGAAAAGAATTATAGCATAGCCTTTTTGCAACCCAGAAGGACTTTCTTATGAATGTTATCTCCACAATCTGTTTCTGTGTTTTGAAAGAAACACCAACTTACTTTTTAACCAGCGAAAGAGTCCTCTTCCCCTCTCCTCCCAGTTCAGGATACAGGATGACAAAAGAGCAAGTGCAAACAGAAATGGCATCTTGCTTGAGGGACAGCGTTGTCTGCATATCCAGTTCTTCTCCATTTCCTGCAGGAAAAATTCATGGCTGGCTCAGAAGGTATTGTTCTGATGTGTTGCCAGAGAATCTCTACACTGAGGCCTGCAGCCATAATGAAGCAACAGAATTTGTCTTGTGTATCTTCATTGTGCAATAATTTCATTGTCAAGGATTTATTGTTGCCATTTTCTATTGCACAATGTCAAATGAAGAGAGAAAGAAGGGTGGGGGACAGATAAATGGACGTGACAGAATTAGGTTTTCGGTGTTCTGAGTTTTTTAATGAGAATTTAACTACTTACCTCTTCATCGATCAGTGACAAGTGGCTCTGCTGTAGCTGTTCATTCAAGAGCCAATAGGATTTTTTTTTAATCAAAAGTTTAATTTTTACATCCAAAATACTGGCTTTTTTTAAAACTTAAAACATTTTCCAAATATTTTTTGTGACATTTCTTTTTAATACCAAAGGCAAAGAGGGGTAAAACACATTAATAGCAGCTGTTTAATTGGATTCGCATCTTTTAGAATAATTGTTTTAAAATTTGAGATGAAGGTTCTACATGTTTTGTTTTTCTAAAACAAAATCCAGCACAAAGCAATTGTTAAAAATGTAAACAGGATTGAAATCAATCAAAATCAGAAGAGTGTGTTTCCCCTGATCTTTGTCCTTTCTCCCTTCTTTTTGAATTCAATTTCACAAGAAATTTCAATTGTCTTTGCAAATGACAGTATTTCGCAAGATCCAATGTAATAGAAAATCTGGTTCCWGACGATTTTTAAAGGCAGGCAGGAGCTCTGCTGGTCTGATTTGGAGCTCTAAACATTATCCATATCCAGAGTATTAATATTTTCATATAACAAGCTTCTTGCAAAACCATTGCAGAGCTGTTTTCCAACTGGGCAGATGTCAGTACTAATTATGCAAGCAATCTGAGGTGCTTGTGTTTTAGCAGTCCCAGGATTCTGAATCTACTTCTGCATTACTTACGCAGACTTTTGCAAGTCTTAACTAAGCAGTATTACAAAACCAGGGCGTTCTGATTTAAATTATCATGGTTGATTTAGTCTATTCAAGTCAACATCTGAAGAGTTAAATTCTTAATGGGTATGAGATAGTCCACTACGGATGAGCAATATTCTTGGAGAAGCAGGAAGAAATCCACTGCCACGTGTGCCTTAGACTGAGTAGCTGATCATTTCAGATTACGCTGAGGTATGCAATTCCTCAAGCACACCTGTGGAAACCTTAATGGCTTCAATTACTAGTGATCATGCAAGCCTCCGGAAACCATGAAAAGGAGGCAGAAAGCTAGTTCCTTGATGGGAAAGTTCAGAGCGGAAAGAACCTTACAGGATCCGTGGTTACTTCCCTAGGTATTTGTAGGAATTATGGCTAAAAAGCTATTCTAGCCATTGAAAAACAAAAATGAACACACCACCACCACTCAAACCAACTTTAACTCAAGCGTAACCTTAATGTTAACTTGTTTGTCCAGTTCATTCACTTCCTATTATTCCCTGGATCATGCTTTGAATAATTTCCATGATCTGTTTCTGAAGTCCTGCCCCTTTTGATGTCATCAATTTGATCCATATAGGCTGGACAGCTCCCAATGTATCTTCAGTTAGAAAAGGAAATCTGAAAGCTTTGGACCAAGACTTGTCTTCCGTTCAGGATAAAGCCGAAGGCTGAGTTTAGTGGCTACTCTAAACACTCAAAGATAGACTTTCTGCCAAGGTACAGTGGGGTGTTTTGCAATTTGGTCTTAGTTGTTTTACTGTGTATTTCTGTATGTATGTATGATTGATACGTAGATATAGACGCCTATGCACATGGTTAAATATTTGACTCCATGACATTCGTGTGTAAGTGTTTAGTAGGTGTTGAGCATTGAGTTGCTGTGATAATACATGAACATATACTTGTTTGCCGCTGCTGTGTAACTTCCACTGACTTTCTTATAACCTGCAGCCTCTCTCCAGGCACCTACAACAGGCAAGACAGGCAACTGGTCACTGTTGCTGTTACATGTTTTATTAAGTCCCCGACTGCAATTGCTATGTTAAATAGATTAGTGGTAGGCTGCTCTGGGAAACCAGTGGAGAGAGGATCTTCTGTGGCCTTCAGCTGTAAGGTTGGCTGATAAAATTTGTAACCCGTGGTTCAGAGTACTATTGCTCTGTGTAGCCTGTGTGGGAGTAACAGTTTAACTATATATGCACTGCAGAAAACCAGTGTTTCCTTGTAGCCAAAGTGGAATTGCTCGTTTCCAACTTCAATTCTTTATCACATGCGTTTTCTTTTAATTGTTCATGCCCTTTTTTTAATATTTCACTTTGCTTGGGCTTCCTATGCTTCTTCAATGGCAAATATATCTAAGAAATTTGAAAAATCATTTGTCATGTTCCGTTATAAAAGTATAAAGGAGGCGCATATGCCTTTGAGTTAATTTTGTATTATTGTTAAACAATATCTTAGAAAATGCAAACGTGGTATGTGTTATGGTCTCTGGGGAAAATAACTTGTGTAAACTGGGTTTCCTTGTCAGATAATACACTTCTGTGGGCTATTTTAAAGCTAATCTGGTATACATCTTTTGGAGTGCTCTTCGCTGTTTAAGGATTATTCCTAATCTTTCTGACATGAATAGGTGCACTGAAGAGACTGTCTTAGCAGCCTGTAACTCTAAGATTTAATTTCATATGAAATGTCCTATTCCAAGGACCTTGGAAATAAAGCCGTGTTGTAAAATGGAGAGGTCTAGCTGAGGATGAAGGCATTGCAGGTCAGGGCAGTAGCGTCTAYCAGCTGAGCTGTGGTAACCTCACCGGCACCTCAGACTGAGCCACCACCAAACACTTCGAGGCCCATAACTCACTAAAGGGCCTGAGCTTTCATTTCGTTATCACGTAGCCCACCTGCAACAATTCTTTAGTTATTTGTTGCGCTCCTTGTCTTGTCTTCAAACTCTGTTACTGTATTTGTAAGATTTTTATTTGGAGTTAAGGTTGGACCAAAGTGGTGTACTCAGTAAACTTCTCTTAATAGCATAATAGGTGGGGTGATTCACAGAGTGCTGTAATGTTGGAAACTCACATATTACAGGGCTTGATGTCATGTAAGTAAGTGGAAGCATGTCAACATTAGTCCAATGTCCCAAACTGGTACTAAAACCTAGGAAGATGTCCTCTRTCTGTGCTGGCTAAAACATATGAGCATGAATAATGCTCACACTTTCATCAGCGTAAAGTCTGAAATTATCTAGAGTAGCACAGTAGATGTTTTATTTACTGTGACAGAGGAGGTACGGATTTTGATTTCCAGTTATGCCACTCTTCTTGGGTGATTTTCAGTTTCTGTGCTTCCTTTTTGCTTCTGTAAAATAGAGAGAAGATTTTAAGTAAGTGATAGGTGGCAAAATTTCTGTTAATAGCAGCAATTAATATTTCTGTGGTCTTCAGAAACAACCCAAGAGGATTTTGTTTTAAGTATATCTGCAATGCTTTATCCACATCCTAATTTTGTTGATCCCCTCTGTGGTTTCATTTGAGGTGCTGTTTTTCTCCACTTCCTTTCCTAGATACCTGATTCTGCTCATCTGAACTATGAAATACCTACTATATTTTATCTTGGAAGCGGCTTTATTTCAGGGATGGCAGAAGTTAATCCTGTTTACCTCCCTTCTGCAGGATGAGAGATCATACAGCAAAAAATTAAAACCAAATTCTAATTTGTCCCTTTCGTTCACTTGAAAGTTGGACTTATACTGATTCCGTGACATAAGGATGAAGCCGTATTGCTGGTTCTGAGACAGTCTTGTTTCAGGCCTATAGGCCAGCATGTTTCACTAGCAATATACTCACAATAATGAATTAGTTACAGATGTGCGTTAATGCACAGTGACACAATGTTTCAGAATTTAATGTTGGTCCTTAGCGTTCTTAGAAAGAAGAACACTACACACCCCTTTGGCTGCAGACTTCTCAGCAGCTTGTCTATTAGTCACTTCGACTTTGCATATCCATACTAACAGAGAAGTCATAGCGTAAGCGTGGCAGAACGCCTCAAGTTACTCCGGCAGCAGTATGCAGAACGTTTGACCTCTTTGCTACTTCCTGATGTCCAAACTCTGGAAAGACAGATGAGTCTGAGCTCACAGTTATTTTCAGCTTTTGCTAATAACAAACTCATTGGCGCCCTGTTTGAAAGAGTCCATAGATTGGCTGAGGCCTTTCTAACAAGCTAATAAGGTTTTTATTTTTTCTTCTTTCTTATTGAACAGAAACAGACTTAGAGGATGGAGCAGGAAGTGGCAAGAGAAGAAGAAGAGAAGAAAGAAGGCTTGATTGAGTTTTATGATTCCTTCAAGGATATGTTTGAGTTCTTCTGTAAGAACACAACAATCCACGGCACCATCCGCCTCGTATGCTCAGACAGCAATCGGATGAAAACAGCTTTTTGGACTCTGCTTTTACTTGCCAGCTTTGGCATGTTGTACTGGCAATTTGCACTTATGTTCAGCCAGTACTGGGCCTACCCTGTTGTCCTGACCATGTCAATGCATTCAGAGCCCAAGATGTTTCCAGCAATTACCATCTGCAATCTGGACCCATACAGGTAACCGGTGCTTTCCCCTTGGCTGTGGTCACGTCTTTACAGTCACAAGGGTTCAGGGAGGGTCAGCAACCTCATGACTGCGGCCTGGAGGAGGCTGAAGGTAGAGGGAGGCCGGCAGAGGRAGGTCTCTCTGCCTTACAGAGGTGGAAAGGGACTATTGTTATTTCCAAACTGGTCTTCAGATAAGATCTTGTTGGGAATTGTGCAACAGCGTGTAGCAGTTTATTTCATGCACTGAGTCAGGATAGAGGGAACTCTACCTTGTGACTTGGTTCAAGCTGCTAACTGATTTTGTGCTCTGATAAAAACAGCCTTTCCCTGAAAAACGTGGCTACTGTGTCTATTCATTYGTAACTAAACTACCGATCTCTGGAACGCTAGAGCTGATTCTGCTTGGTTTTTCATACGGCAGAATGGCTTTGAGGAAACAATAGAACTTCTATGGAAGTCTSTGTGGCCCTGCTTGTCAAACAAGGCTCACACAGTAGTAGCAAGTTATTGAGAAGCTTCAAATTACATAGTAAAGGAATTATGTAATTTCTTCAGGTTAATTATCTAATTGGCTGACAGGAGGGCCAGTTTGTGCAGCTGATGTTGCACAGCTACAAGTTCTGAGGTTTTCAATGGAGGATCTAGCAACTGGAAATTCAGCTACCGGAGCTCCTCATAAATTAATTTATTGAAGTTAGGTATGCTAAGCATRGGCACCATAATTGCTGGCTTTTCTSACGGGAGAGCAGCCTTTCCATASATACTGTGAGGGTMCATAAAATAAAGTGCTTTGGTCTAATAGAAACATGGATATTCACAAATAGMTAATACTTCTGTTCCTTGCAGATTTGAACCGGTTAGTGAACATTTGGTCCAATTGGATCACATGGCAGAGGAATCTATCACTTTTTTGTATGGCATCAACACATCAGCCAGCTTATTCCACATGAATGAGAAAAAYATCCACGTAAAAGACTTGTCAAGCATAGGAAATCTCAGCAGATCTGGCTTCAAGCTGAGCCAAAACTTCTCCCTCTTGAGGATGGCTGACCACACTAACAGGTCAGGGAAGAAACATTCCAGCGTGGGCTTCAGGCTGGTAAGTGCGTGTCCTCTTYGAGATTTTAACCTGGCTGCAGACACAGGCAGCGAGGACTGGCTGCTCCCTGAGGGACAGGGGCCCGTCCCTCGGTACCCGAGCAAGCAAGCAGGGAAAGCTCCCAGATGGTGGCCAGGTCCAACCAAGAGTCCAGYTCATCAGGCAAGTCCATGGCCAGGAGGCAGGTTCAAGGTCAGGCCATGAAGTTAGCCCACTGGATCGTGGTGGCGAGGCAGGAGCACAGAAGCAACCCGGCTGGAAGGCAGCAGCCCTACAGCATAGCCCAAAGAGGGCCTGGAGGCCCCAAGCTGAGCTTAAATGAGCTGAGCTTACATGAGCTGAGCTTAAATGAGCCCCTGGGCCCATCCTGAGGGTGTGGATGGAGGCCCCGGGTGAGGCTCCTTAAGGCCTACTGGTGCATTCAGGGTCCTGACAAAGATCTCACAAGGTACATTCAAAAAAAAAAAATGGGTGAAAAAACAGATAGTTTCAGTGCTGTGTAGTGCCAGCTTGGAGGGTGTTTCAGGAGAGTCCATCCCTGCCTCTCACAGTTTACGCTGATTGCCAGGGTTCTTGTGAAGTGAAACAACAGCAACATCAATGGTCTTACACGGCCCACCCACCTGTAAAGTCCTTCTGGTGGTGACAAATTCAGCAGAGAATGGTAGCAGCAGGCTATGGGAATCATTGTACCCCTTTCTAAAAATATACAAAGCATCTAGACTTGGCAGGTGAGCCTAGAAATAACAGAGAAACAACATGTGAGGATTCCCTCGGTGTCTACATGCTGTGGTACTGGGGGCACTAGAAATATTGCAGATAAAATGAAAGATGGCAATAACGAATCAAGAGGATGAATACAGTAAATATGTATCGGTGACTTTGGAGAAAAATGCAAATGCTTCAGATTCTTCATATCAAAAACAGGGTTASCGTAGACCTAAGAGCAGAAGCTATGAGAGAGAGATTGATGTGGCTTGAAAGGCCAGCAATTTTTGCCTGATTATTATCACYCTGCCCCATCCTGAAGTCCTTCACCAGGCACACTTTCACCGGATTCTGTGGGTGTTCACCTGTCTAAGGCCTGAGTAAGAACAAAGAAAGCGTCTCAGGACTCGGTTCATGATTCATGGGTTTAGAGAATTCCCACCAGCCCTGTCCTTCCTTCTCCCAAGGTACTTGAGTTTGCTTGCGTACTCTCTTCTCTTGCCTCTTTTCCCCTGTACTCATTCCCCTGAGATGCAGTAGCACACCTAATTCAGCTTCAAGGAGAAAAGGTGCTTAGCACATGACAAGATGACCTCCAAGAGGTCTCTTCCAACCTCAGCTGTTCTGTGATTCTGTGATAACCAAAATGATCAGAGACTTCACTTTCTGGAAAAATAGAAGTTCCCCTTGTCCCTGTATCCAGTATTGCTCTTTACCCCCTCASGACAACCGTTAGGCTGTCGTGTCCTGGCTGTGCTGAATGGCTCCCTCTCTTCTTTTCTTCCAGTGCAACGCCACAGGTGGGAATTGCTTCTACAAGACCTATTCATCTGGGATGGATGCAATTCTTGAATGGTACAGGTTTCACTACATGAATATCATGTCCCAGCTACCAGTTATAATCAACATTTCTGATCATGAGGAGCAAATAGAAGATATGGTCTACTCCTGTCARTATGATGGGGAGCCCTGCAGACCCAGGTATGTTACTTCTTGAGACGCTAATTGTGATTTCAGCAGAACTCAAGGACTTGGGAGACTGAAACTGAGCCTACACTTTCAGGCAGTGCAGGCACTGCATCTCACGACATACTGCCAGGCTTAGCCCTTGTTGGAGATCTGACTGAAAGGAAGAACAGCCTTTCATGATGAGATCATGAGGCTGGGAACCTAGAGATTAGCATTCTGCCATGACTTACCTCTATGACTATGAACTAGTGTCTTAGCGTGTCAAAGAAGCCTAAGAGAAATTCAGCACGAATTAAACCTTTACTGGTACAAAGACRCATTGACTGTATTGAATGGTAAATAATGAATGTCTACCTGCATGGGAGGAAAGGAGCAGGAATCCTCAGATATCCAATGGATAAAAGGGGGATCTCTTTTTGCTGTGACAATTAAAAGGGGAAGAAGGCTCTCACGACTCTGCTGTAGCACTTGGCCTCTGAGCACAAGGATTGTTCTCAATTATTATGCCAGGAGGACTCAGATAATGCCAAAAGGGTCAGATGGTCTTTTTGCATCCTTTTGTCCCTAGAGGCAAAGAAGTGAGCCGGCTGCACACACCAAAGGCAAAGGTGTACCTTCTTTTTCCTGAGTGCCTACGGCCTCCACCGTTGGAAACTCTTCCAAATACAACTGACATACACCACCCAAGACAATGCTGTGCCTCAGGCACACATGAGCCATTTGCTGGCCTACTTGTTTTCAGCCGATGACTTGAACAAAGTTAACAGCAATGCATTCACTGATGACACAGAATAAGCAGAAGGCAAAATTAAGTGGTTTTCTGTGCACTTTCAGCAAAGAGGAGAGGGGTCTGCAAAGTTTGTTGTAGATCATTTTATGAGATAAGGTCCTATCTTATCTTTCCTGGAGGCAATTGACTCTTACATTCTTCTGCACTTAGTGTTTCTGATGCTTTCATGTAGTATATCTCTGTCTGTGCACTTGATGGTGACCATCGTCATTTTTGTACTTGTGTTCATCCAACTCTCCTTAAGAACTCTCATAAACTCGTGGAATGTGGAGGCTGACTTGGCCAGGGAAGTTCAGCATGATCATAATAAGTGGTATAATTTTTAAGACAACAAGGAAAGAGAGAATCTATTTCTCCTATTGATTAGAGCACAGAATTGGTGTTTCTCCTATTGATTAGAGCAGAACTTCAACCTGCCTGGTTGCTGAAACAAGCAGGGAAAAATTTAGTCTACTTGGTGGAAGGAAAACAAGTCAGAACTCTGAATTTGACTCCTGTGTTTGCCACTCTGGCTGTAGCCTTGGGTGAGCAGTGAATCCCTGTGCATCTGACTTTTTTCCTTGTCTCTGGTGAGTTAACAACTCTTTCCCATAGGCACTCCTGTACATGCACACACACAAAACCCGTCCTACATAGGAGTAAAGGTATTGCTACACTCATAATTAAAACCCATCAAAATCTGTCTTGATTTCAGTGACTACGTTCACTTTCACCACCCAGTCTTTGGAAGCTGCTATACTTTTAACAGCAAGGGAACAGATCCTTTTTGGACAGCTACAAAACCAGGAATTCCTTACGGTATGTTATTTGGCAAAGGATGGGAAGAAGAGCTAAATATATAATTTGGCTCTTTGGTTAATATAATTTGGCTACGGATTAAATATATGTCTTCTATACATGAYTTACTGACATATAGCCCTCTCCTCTAGTCTGGTGGCACAAATGATAYACTGTATTTGCTTGCTTCACTAGCCACATGTATATGATAGCCATATCAGCCRTATCTTAACTTATAGCAAGCCGAATATTATTTTAATTTTCAAGCAGAATATTATTACGGTTTTGGAAYAGGCTGGTGCAATTGCTACCTGACCGCTCACCAGGTCTCTAAAGAAAAAGGATGGCTCTTCTGTGAGCTAAGACAGCACTTTGATCAGTGCTGAGAATTCAAGACGTGATGGTCCTGTTTTGGCCCAAAATAAGCTGTTATGTGCTTCCCTTTTCTTTGGTTTACAGGACTTTCCCTTATCCTGAGAGCAGAGCAGAAGGATCACATCCCACTCTTGTCCACAGTAGCAGGTGTGAAAGTGATGATACACAACCACAATCAGACACCATTCCTTGAGCATGAAGGCTTTGACATCAGACCAGGCATTGCAACTACTATAGGCATTCAGCAGGTTAGCCACTTGCTCAAGAGCATTATTTCTTTTCCTTCTGACTGCAGAAAGTTGGAGCTGAACACTGTGACTGACTCATACGACGGACTTGTGGGACTCTTGTGTTCACTTCTTGACTGTGCACGTATATTTATGCAAGCCCCTTTTCTCTCTTCACTGTGCTCAGGTTCCCATGGATAAAACAAAATTATTCCAAATGTGCAAGTGGCCTTTTGGTCCTCAGTACACTGGGGCCTGATTTGTTTTATACTGAGGCTCTTACACCTCTTACAACCTGTTCCAGCTCTACTCAGGGGACTGCATGTATACATTAGGGTGAGAACAAATATTCAGAAGTGATTTAGTTATTTTGACATGACGAGTTACTGCTTGTCACCTGAGCCAGTGACTGACCATGTGCACTCTCCTACCTTTGCCCTGTTACTGTATATAAATACCTTTTATTAGCAAGGTATAGCTTGGCTGCTCACATGTGTTACTACACTTCCTGCCCTTTATATGATGCTCCATCCAGTTAAGTTTAGATGGTGATGGGTAGGTCCAATTAAAGCTCCTAATCACTCAGGCCTCTTTTCTGTGTCCACAGGATGAGGTGAATCGCCTGGGTGGCAATTATGGGAAATGCACGACTAATGGCAATGATGTGAATGTTAAACTCCTGTACAACAACTCCTACACCCTGCAGGTATTGTCGGAGTGGCTGGCTGAGGCCCCAGCTTATTCAGAGTGGATGAATAGCAAACAAGTCATACCTTACTCTCCAGAGAGCGTGTACAAATCAGCAGGTTCATTGCTGGAGATAACAGAGAGATTCATGCCCCTCTGAAAAGCTSACAAACAGGGTGTTATAACTTGAAATGTGTTTTACTGAGTGGGGGATACTCAGTTCCAGACACTGGGGCTCTTCCCTCCTTGTAACACAGGAGAGATCAGACAGCGAGCCGGTCAAGGCAGCTGGACTGTTCTAGTAGGACATTCTTGGGCCATCAGATCATTATTTGTGGAAGTAGTTGCTCGTGGCTCCAGATGCTTGGGCTGTTTAACTGAGAYGTTACTGGGCACAATGAAACAGGGAGCTGGCGAAAATTCCGTCTCACTGAGTCCAACACTGTTTTCAGAGGTAAAGCCAGGGACCAAAAAGTGAAAACCTTTTGCATCATCATGCTCTAGCGATGGCTGGTGTCTTTTTGCAGCAACAAAACCTATAGTCTCGTAGCAGCTGCATGCTACAGACTGATGATTTGGGCACTTGAGAGTTTCTGGCTTATCCAATCTTTTATGCCTTCTTTATTTTCCAGGCTTGTTTGCATTCCTGCTTTCAGCACATAATGGTTCGAAAATGTGGCTGTGGTTATTACTACTACCCACTGCCTCCCGGTGCTGAATACTGTAACTACAATAAGCAGCCTGCATGGGGTAAGAGCAAAAGACTGCTGTCCCTTGTCAGAAGGCAACACCTTCCTACAACAGTCACTGGTTACATGGCTCCTTAGATTTCTGCCCTTCTACTTTGTGCCTATTTCCTGCTTAGACTATTTCCTCACATCACTGAATCCAGCCAGACAGCAGACACCTTTCCGTGTATTTGCATGGATATCCAGGTAGTGCGTAGAAAATCTTGATGCTCTCAAGCATCCCTTTATTAAGGACATTAATACAGGGTCAAGCTCTTTCATGTTACCAATACTGGTGGCTGTGCTGGTGTAAGACAAAGCTTTGAATAACTTCTCTTGGTTTTCTGGTTGGCCCATCCTCAGCAGATCCTTACGGCGAAGGCACCTGCATTGCACACAGGTGATTATTTCGGCCACCTGGAACCATTCCAAAGGGAGAGTCAGGCAAAACCCGGTCTCCCTGAGAGAGTGCCGTATGCTTGGGAAGGCCAAGTGAGGGCAGAGGGGTTTGGTAGCCTTCCTTTTGGTAGCCTTCCATTTCCTGAGGAAGCGTCTGAGTGTGTTCCTCCCGTTTCTTTCACCAGGTCACTGCTTTTACCAGCTGTACAACAGGCTCAGAAATCATCACCTGAATTGTTTTGATCAGTGCCCCAAGCCTTGCCGGTAGGTCACAAAAGTAGAGCACAATAAATGCCAGCTTGCAGAGGAAAATTACACCAGTGGAAATGTAGGCAACTTAGTGGAAAATTTATGGACCAATTGGCCAACTGAATTTTGGCATTCTCTGAACCAGAGATTTCAGTTTGATGTTTGAACCCCAATGCTGAGAAAGGAAAAAGATGACAGCATTAGGCAAATTAAATAATAATTTTGTGTGTTCATGACAGCGGAGAGGGGAGATTGTTTTAATCACACCGAAATRTTTTAATAAGCCCAAACCAAATTGTTTGTGTCATTTTTCAATCTATATTACTTTTCTTGATTCACCTTTTTATTGTAGGTCAATTTCCAAATGGAAAGATATAATTTTGAAGCAAAATATCAAATATTTTGGTTTTGAATGCATCAGAGAAAAGTTGTCAGGATTTTTAARCCATTCTAATTTTCCTCCTGCCCTGAACAGTTTTCCGGCAACCTCTGGTTTCATTTTCTAAGCTGACTTACAAAGCTTCTTCCAAGTTCTCAAAAGCTGCCCCCAGAACTTCTGCTTTGGGAAGTAGTTAGCATTGTTAAACTCCTTCCTGTATTCACTTTTAAATGCCAAGAGTCATAGTGATCATAATCTCCATTTTTATCTTATCAGGGAATCACTGTACAAGGTGTCTGCTGGGACAGCTAAATGGCCGTCAGCGAAGTCTCAGGTAGTCCACACAGACAACTGCTGTGTTTAGGGGGTATACTGTATTTACTGTGGCTGTTGGAGCATTAAAGTTAAGGGTGAAAACAATGACTCAGACTGGCAGCAATGGAAGTGCCAAATAAAGCAAACTGGTCTRAAACCTGGGCCCAAGGGAATGACCCTGTAGTTAAGATGCCAGACTAAGATGCTAGAGAGGTACAATCAGTTYCAGTTCTAATCCAAACTTCCTTGTGACTTTAAGCAATTCACCTCGCTGCTGCCTTAGTTCCCACCTACAAAATGGCAATAATGACTTTCTGCTTCCAGTGGGTGTTGTGGTGTAACAACTCCCTCACTACTGTTTGTGAGGTGCTGCAGGGCTGCAGTGGAAACTCTGTGAGTCAGTAGATGACCTCTTGCCATTTCCTATGTTCTAATGTTAAATGGGCATTCAGGCTGTATGACCAGGTAATTAATTTATGTGAACTAGGTGATAATGTAGATGTAAATACAACCAATACATTTTAAAAGAGGAAATTATTTGGTGGAGTTGCCATCAAAGGCAGAATTTAAGAATCAGAATACTATACACACCTAAAATATCAGTGTGTATTTCCTTGCTGTTCTGGCAAATATAGCTACTACTTGATAGCTATCACTATATGTTATACAATCAATTACATACTTTTTTATTATTCGCAACAGCCATTTTATTGCTTATGAAATCTACATTTACAAATTATTAAACATTCGAAAACTCTGAAGACAGGATTGCCAATAACATACATATRCTCTCCTGCAGGACTGGATCCGCCAAGCTCTAAGGCATCAGAATGGATATAACTCTACCAGCAACAGGTTAGTCACTGCGAGAAGGTACTCCTGTTAAAACTACGGATTAACTCTTCATCCTTGGAGAATTTGTAGATGTTAGACTGGAAAGGGAGGACAAGAGATAAATGTACAGGGTCATCCAATAAATTTCCCAYCTTTCCTCACAACACTGTAAGACAGTCACTCCTGTGACCTTTTTCCAAGCTCGTGTTAAACACCGTCAGGAAGAAAGCTTGAGTGAGTGGTGAAACCYATTGCCTAGCAATCAGCATGTAAAATCGAGACCAGAATGCCAGCAGTACCTTCCACCAGGTAAATGACACGTGGACATCCCTCCGTTGCTAACTGCTCCCTTTCTCCAATACAGGAAGGATATTGCCAAGGTGACTATCTTCTACCAGCAACTGAACTACGAGTCTGTGAACGAGTCTCCTTTACTCTCAGTAGGTTGCACTACATCAGCTCAAAGCATTGTCACCTGTCAGTAGTTATGGTGTGCTGCGTATGGTCGGAGGGAGGATTATTTACAGCCCCCAAGGTGGGATGGGATTATTCTTCTTAAGGAAGAGACTTGAAAATGTCACGTTTTACACAGTCACACAAAATTACGCCCCAAATGGCAAGCAGCTAACTGACCTGCTGGCAATATGCAGTAATTTCATGTTCCCAGAGCTCGGCTGTGTTTGATAAACACAACCCTTTGATTCTTTCCACAGGAGAATCTGCTTCTGTCCAGCATGGGAAGCCAATGGAGTCTCTGGTTTGGATCCTCAGTGTTGTCTGTRGTTGAAATGTTTGAGCTGCTTATAGATACACTGGTCTTGTCTCTCCTCTTCTGCTACCAAAGGTTCAGGTCAAAGAAGACGTTGAAAGTAGCTCACACTCCTACCATCCCCAGCGTGAGCTTGACCCTAGAAAACTACCGAGTTGTGCAAGAAGAAGCTGGAAAAGGTGATGATTCTGCTCATACTCACCCTTCTGGAGTGACTATTGCCATGGACAACAACAGTGACCTGCATCTTCACCCACTCTCCAGCAAGGTGGCAATGCCAGAGCTATGCCCAGATGTGGTGCTTAATGGATTTAGATACACGAGGGACAGCTCTTTGGAAGGGGAACTGAATAGCTAAGGACAGGYTTGTGTGCACAGAGGAGGGAGACGGGAAGCTCCCCTAAGGCTCAGGTGCTGTCAGAAAGATTGCAAGCAGAAACGTTCTGGGTCCACGAYCTGTGAGCACCTAAACACCACACTGCTGAGCTTGGCAATCCTCCTCCAGCTATTACARGTTCATTATTAAACCATCCGTTTGTCCTGGATTCAGGCATCATGCAATGTTCTTTTGTTCCTAATGAGTATCTGGGGAGGGAAGAACTGTACTTCTACTCTCTGGGACAGTCGTCGAGTCCTCATAAAAGCCTATTCATAGCTTTTAACTTTTAAACCCTTGTGAGGAAATCAGCCTGTGGCTTCAGACAGGCCCATCTACATTTCACAAATATGCTCAAGAGAAAAGTCAGCCTGGCTGTCAATGGAAAGATTTCCAAGGGAGGCTAAGGAGTGTGTGCTCGTATCAGTCAGCGTTGTCTTGAGGATGACAGAGCATGTAGTACCAAGAGGTGGCTCTGATTACAGCTTTGCTGCTCTCTGTCCTTAACCTATTGCTGTTGCATTTTGAGGACAATGCACGGAATGCTGCTGCTGAGATGCTTTTAGACTTAACCCAGATTATTTCAAATGAGACTCACTATCTTAGAGGAAAGGCAAGAGAAGAAATGGGGTCGGTAACTTTTTTATGTCACAGACGAAGCATCTGATTTATTTAGAAGATTGAAACAATGCTGCGTTTTTGTTGCAGTCCATTTATAAATAGAGATGTTTTAATGTTAATATTTGACAGTAACTTACGTGTACATAAAATAACACATTTATTTTTGATGATGATGGTGTTTGCACAGGAGCATTTTACTCTGTTATAATCTTGTTTATGACTTTCTGTAGAAAACAAGACTTAACAAGAAATCAATGAGCTTTGTTTTGTAACTTTTTTAAATAATAAAATGCTCTGAATACAGACTATGATTGGGGGCTTAATTTGACTTTGTTTTCCCTTCAACCGATATTTGGGCTTGTTACTGCCTAATTGTTACTTCTAAGRGTTGGCTCTGGAAAAGTCTTTTTCAAAATGTCCAGACCTTACTTGCAGAAGCCTAAATGCATGGGGCCAAATCATGAAAAGAGTTCTGGTTCCAGACACAAAGGTGGGATCCTCATAGCCTTCCGTTTGCTGCTGACATCACTGGAAGCCAAGCACCAAGACCTTTTGAAAGTCTCACTTTTTTGCTTGAGAACSTTTTAACAGCCTGGACATCCTCCCTGCAGCACTTCTCACTGGATCCCTCGACCTACCCCTGCCCCTCTTTTGGTATTTTTCATTCACAAGGAGTATTTACACAGATGTAAACCAAACCCAAGTTAATTGTGCTGTAATACACCAGCCAAGTTCCAATGAATAGGAACGTGTGGGCTCCATTGCAGTGGGTGGTTCAGCCTTTTCTCTGGGTCTTCTGCTCTGGGAAATACAGCTTCTTTGCTGACTGGCAAGAGTGATTTTATGCAAGACTGTAGTCCGAGTGACCCTGCTGAGAAAGGATACCATGAAGAAAAAAAGCAGTAAGGAAAAGAAAGAGAGAAAAGGAATTAGACTTTGAAGCAGAACATCTGGGCATGCCCTGGGAATGCAAAACTTAAGTGGATGCCATGCAGTCRTTACTCAGAGATTACAATGCCTCAGGTATATACACATCTGTGTGTGTGCATACACACACTTCGCTCTCAAAAGAAAGCCCCTCGCAGAACTCCCAGGCTTGTCACCGCTGGGACTAAATGGGGAGGCTGGAGGTTAGCYAAAAGAAAACTGATGAAAGAACCTTTATACTGGTCCCAATGCACAAAAAAAAAAAAAATCACTACAGAATTCTGCATCATGTAATATCATTCCCAGGAGGAGCCAGTTTTGGGACAGAGGAGTGCAGGAGCAAGGATCAAGGGGCAGTAGCTTGTCTCGCGGTCAGATTTGGAACAAGAGGTATGTGGCAATGCAGGACGGGGATCTGTCAGCAGGGGTGTGTGCTTCGGTTTATACAGGTGCAGACCCAGAAGAGCAAGGGGTGTTGCAAGCCGGGAGGGAGATGCCTTGGCAGCACGGTATGCGAGTGGGCAGGGAATGTCTATCGGAGGTACGGAGACGTACGACTGGAAGAGCAAAACGGRGGGGGGGTTACTATGGGAGAGGGACATAGGGAAAATTTGCTTCGCACCTGCTTGTGCCACCTTTAATAGAATAAAATAATGATTTCTAAGCTAGTGGAGGCATAAGTAATAGGTGTCCAGTTTGAAGGTAGCTTAGAGCAACCTTCTGTGAGGGTGTGGGCTAATTTTCAGCTTAGCATCTACCTCTTTATTACAGAACATTCCCATAGCCCGCTGTAGTTGAGAAATCAGCCATACAAATTCTTCATTAGGGTCATACCTTAGTGCTTGTGATATCACCACTGAAATATCTGTCCTATTTGGAGCTCCGTATGTCTGAGCTGTGCACTGCCAGTGTGGAGCAAAAACCGAGGCACAAACGGGAGTCGCTGTTAGAATCACACAGCRGTGCCGCAGAAAGGTCTAAATCCAGCTCTCCACCCTACCTGCCAGGCTGTTGTTCTTTCCCAGTGGAAAGCTTCCGTGACCGCTGTGACTGACAGAAATTAAAGCGGAGCGGCAGGGAACGCAGCTGGCTGTCCCGTGCCCCTTTCCTGCTGCAAGCTGCACGGCAAGCTCTTCTGCAAACGTGGCCAGAAGGCTGCCAGCAGTCCCAGGAGCAGCTCCGTGCTCACCTCGTAGCATCTCCCCTCGGGTCCCTGCGTCTGTGACGGCTTGAGAGAGCTGCGTCCKGTTAGGGAGATGTCTGGAGGGTTGTCTCTTAGGAGAAACGGCTTGTCAGAAGGGCTGAGRTGTCTATTAAGCTGCCACGTTGCTAGTGTGTTTCATTAATAGCGTTAATGAAATCAGAGCGTGTCTTAATCGGATAAAACAGAAGGGCTACCAAGAGAGTTAGAATCTTGTGTCTCTTTGGAGAAAAGTTCATTTAGCTTCCTCTCTTCAAGCCATAAACCTGTGCCAGATAAATTTCATATTTTAAACCTTCTCATATTAAACTGCTTCCCTGGCTTGTAAAGATCTAGAAGCAGAAAGAATGAGGAAATGTGTGTGAATTTGAAAAAAAAATCCTGTCTTTATTCTCAATTCATAGATACTGTTTGCATGTGAGATTTTTTTCACTCYCACCTTTTCAAAAAAATACATTTCTTCTGCCATAAGATATATTACATTTCAGCATGTCATAGTTTATATATATCATTCTGACAATGCACTTTATTATGTCATGGTGCCTATACCTGTATAGTCCACACATAACCTTTTATTATTTCTGGTAACTATGACATACAATAATAAAAACGACGAAAATAATACTGAAAGCCGTGCCTTACAGAAGAGTACAACTCTCCTAACAGTGAGATGCACAACTAGCAGGAGATGGAGAGCCCCTGAGGGAAACGGCTAGACTCTGTTTYCGATATTGCTTGTAAAGTCTCCATGGAATCGGGATTGTATTGCCTGGTCCACGCTAAGCCGAACGTCTCAAAGGACTCCGTGGCAGAGGTATCTCCAGGGGTGAGCGGCGCAGCAAAGTGAAGTCTTTCGCCGAAGGTCTTTGCAGTGGGCTGGCTGGGACTGGGACCGCTCTGGCTGAGTGGTAGCCTGGTGCTGGGGCCTGGGTGGGCTTTTCTCCTGCGAGAGGACGGGGGGTCTGCGCGTGGCGGGCCCCCCGCCACAGGGAATGGCATCCTCTCGCCGTGGGGGGAAGCTGGTGCTGTCTGTGCRTGAGCCGAGCCCTCTGGCTCCAGCGACGCTGCCACAAAGCAGCGTAACGAGAAGTCTGCCACATTCACTTCTCCGCAGCTTCAGGAGCGCTTCAGACTTGGTCTCCTCCTGGCAGGCTCGATGGTCAGGACCACTTACCTGTACTTCATTTTAGGGGCGGGCGCTGTCGCGGTATCGTAAACGCTAGTGTTTGCATACACCCAGAAAGGGGAGATTTTCCCAGAAATAGCAATGTAGAAAGGGCATTGAGAGCTAAAAGATCAGCTTAACTCATGTTAAACTGCATTCAGGTACTGCAAGGCATGGGACCTAAGCCTACAGCCTGAGCGCATACCTATTCCGGAATTACCCCTGGACCGTCTGTCGTCTTCCCGGTCAGGGCACAGAAGCAGACACCAGGGAAAATCCAGGTTTCTAGTAGAAGCATGACTGAACAGAGAACATCTTTCTTCMGTGGCTGAGCTCAGCTTGCCTGCTACAGCTGCTCAGACGTTTCAGCCGTTCTGCGCTCACGGAGCTCGGGCAGCTCCGAGCTCGACCTTCCAGCAGAAGGTCTGGGCAGAGGGAGGGGGCTATCTGCAGGAGTGGCTGAAATGGAGGCTCCTCCTTTTGAGTTTCTCAGGGTCGTTCGAAGCCATGTGAGAGAACTCCCGGAAGATGTCCAGGTAGGTAGCATCTCCTGCAAAAATACACAGGAAGAGGCATTAGTCCCAATATTTTCGCTTTGATACTTCCCACCCATGGAGATCATGGTGCATCAGGCCATTTTCACTGGGAACTCACGACTTTCATCTGGATGTAAGAGACGGCTCTACATGTGATACAAAGACAGAGCCCAGCTCTTTAGCCTTGCACTGCCTCAGAGGGTTCTGTTCTGGCTTTCCATTCTTTGTCAATAAGAGCGGGTTATTCACGAGCTTGCATATGTAAACAAGCTCTCAGGGCTCTTGCTTCACAATCAGGTTTGGGACAATTCCTYCCTTTTAATATTATCGGTACTTTTTTCCAAAGCCCAAGAGACAGCAGAAAGACTTTTAAGACTTGCAGGAGAGAGCTATTCTGGAAGCTGAGTGCTCTGAAACGCAAAGGTCTTGTTGTTGTGCSACAGCAGAGCTTGGTGCAGTCGGGGCCACGGGGCTTGATATGAGTTTGCTGGAGACAGTGTCCAGCCAGGACCAGAGATAAGGTAATTAATTTACTAGCGGTCTGGCTTCTCTCCTGGCAGCCAGACTTTTCAGAGCTTGTTGTGGACAAGAAGTCCACCTGTACTGGAACAAAACAACAACCTGTTGAAGGGCACTACCAGGTAATAACAATTCTCYGTGACAGCTGACTCAAGGCCCTGTTCAAACCACAAGTGAAGGCAAAGAGTTCAGGTGTCCCAGCAGTGGGTCTATGATAGAATCTCCCTCGATGCAGGAACGGTTTCAGATTTATGCTGCAATTCTAGAGATAATTAGGCACCCGCATCCCATTAATGGTATCTCTGCTTGTACATTTGCTGCTTGATGTTCTAGGGCAATTTCTRCCGCGGACTGGGCTACCGAGCTCATTTTTACCTGGTGATGAACCCACGTAGCCACAGGGGAAAAGATAAGGGAAAGATCCCAGGTATTCACCTACATAGGTGCAGCTACCTTTCGTCTTTYGTACAGAGCTCCTGTGCCCTTTGTTTGACAGAGGACATGTCCTGGAGAGTCACGGAGAAGGTAGAGCCACAGCTGCTAGGAGCTGCATCGCTCCAAGGCACATCATCTGTCAATATTGGCGCAGCGCCGAGGGAAAAGCTAACGCAAAAACTCGGTTCCACAAAGCCAAGTGGACAGCAGGCTCCAGTGTTGACTTCATATTGCCTCCCAAAGCTGGAGAGAATGGTSTGAGCGTGAGTGTGTCCAGCTGGCTGAGAGTGGGCAGAGGAGGCTGGCGGCTTCCCCTGGCTCGCCCGGCAGCGCTCCCCACCCCGGAGGCATCGTCCCCCGAGGAGCATTCCTCCCGCTGCTCCTCTGCTGCCAGCCCGCAGGACAGGGCCCTCTGCCAACACGGTGGCCCCTTCCACCCCAGCTCATGGGTGAGCACAATGCGATGTGAGAATTGTCTCTTCTCAGTACATGAAGAGTGTCCAGCCCAAAAGGTCTTGAGAAGAGTCTTCAGCATTATCCACACGCAGGTGGCAAAGGCTTCTAACAYGAGCCTTATCGTCAGGCAGGCTTTAACCAGGATCTGTTGATTTTCAGGCACAGCAATGCTCGGGAAACGTATGGTTTTGTACCTGCCACAAAACCAACTTGACCTACCTGTTAGCTTCTGATTATAGTCACTTGACCCCCTCCTTAACCGGTGGGGCTCAGCCTGTTCCAGTGCCCCCACCAGTGCTGTCCTGCRCGTATAAATACACCCTAAGGTTACAGTGGCTTCTGCCTTGGAGCCTGTTAGACCACCGCCCCCTCCCACCAGCGACAGACCCTCCACGACCCACACTGCCTTCCACCCTGTGTGCATCACCCCCAGCTTCCCAACAACTCCACCTGCTCCCTGCCACCTATTCCTCCCCACCTTCCCTAAATAACATGTACTCCCTTWCTAGGAGAAATAAAACCCCCACGCTTACACGCTATGTAGAAAACAGGTAGCTTTTCTACGAGGACAATAAAGACTCATCTTCCAGGGTTTATKTAGAATGAGTGCTGTCGAATCGTTAAGCGTACCTGGCAGCAACGGGTAAGCAAGCGCTGAACTGGCCGAGTTCTGGTACAGAGACGGGGTAACGGCTGCTACTCCTCTTTGATCCCGACTTGGTTTTGACACCAGTGGGCTGGTGCCAAAGTGGCACTCCTAGGTAGTGGGACAGAGAATTGCTGTTGCCTCCTGTCCTGACCACGTTGGTAAAATCATTAATATATCCTTGTTCAGCAAGATCACTAATCCTCCTGCACACTGGTAAAATCTTTKTTCTGGCAACACTCAGACGTAACTCCAATGGCAAGAATCCTACTGTTGTAGCAAAGTACTCGTCCCAGATTTTTGAAGATAGTTAAGCATTTAATCCTCATTAAGTAACGAAAAAGTCTTTTGGAGATCTGGGTTTCTGTAATTGCATTTCAGTCCTCAGTGTATTTATCCTTGTGAGGTTGGGTGAGAGACCACAGTCTCCACTTTAGACAGAAAATAGAAAGGTAATAAAATAAAGGGGTGGCAGCGGGAGTCAGTGACAGGGTGGGGAGCGAACCATGCGTCTCCCAAGCTCTGTGCTTATAAATTTACTGTAAGACCATGCAGCTCTCCTTCCATAAATGCCTTAAATAACTGTAATGCTCCTGATTTCAAAGCATCCTTCCTATTTAACTCCTTCACTGAGTTCAGGAGCCTACCCGGATTCATTAATTGGGATCTGTTTGTCCCACTGGGGGAAAACAGAGGTTATTCCACAATTTTGTTTTTCTGCATTTGTTTTYCATGCTAAGTATGATAGAAATCATGAGGCCAGGCCAGTCTTTCTTTTCTTCTTCTTCTTTTATTTTTCTGCCACAGACACACAGTATGAGAGAAACCAAYGGGGGAAGGATTGCACTGTGATATGTGGGAAATGGTGGTCCATGTGCAGAAGATATTGATATTTTCATCTAGTGCAAGGTCTCCTTTTACAGGATAGCCATCAGCAGAGCTYGTAACATAGCAAGCATTAACTGATTCAGGTACTCTGAAGAAACATGAATAGGGGAGTGTGGGGGGGGGTGATCTGAGCCTGTCACCTTTACCCCAGCCTTCTTCCAAAGCACCCTGAAATCACATTATCACAAGACAGTGTCACAGAAACCCAAACAAAAATGCAGAGTATTTATGTGGCATTCCAATCTATTCACTGCCATAAAATTCAAGCTGTGGGTTGCAGAGGAGAAGGAAAACAGGTTAAAAGGGGATGGTTTTCTAGATCCAGTTAATACAGGCAACAAGGCAAGAAACCCTACATAAATAAACCAAGCCGAAGAAGGAGGAGGGAAGGAGTTTATCTAGATTTTTATTAACAGTGTTTCAAGAGACAATAGAAGAGAAGGGAGGGAAAAAAAGGCAGACACCACAGCAACAGTTTTAAAATTGTACAAAGATAATAACATACAGAATATCTGGTTCCATAGTTACAGTCAGTACAGGCTGCGTAGGGAAAGAGGGAATTAAAAAACGTGTTACAAAGTTGTACTGAAAGCAGGCAAGTGAAGGAAGTTAATAGGTTATAGCRTATTTACAGCAAGTGTCAGCCCCTGGTACAGCAGCCCAGCCATTCAGTGGGTAACGGAGCCGTATCAATCAACCACACTTAGCAGCTCTGACTCGGCTAACGAACTTCTTTCTCTCTGTGCTGTTTAGATAGGAAGGTACGGGAGCCTTAGCCAGGAGGAGGCTGGCTGGGCTTTCTCATCTCCGAGGCTTTCACTCCAGGCTGCCAGCCTGTGTAACCCTACAGCAAGAAAGATTTACTCTATTTCTGTGATTCAGCAGCCACGGGTYGCACGTGGAGGGCTCCCAGGATGGGGAATCCACACTAACATTCGTGTGCTGTTGGAGGGACACGACGGATGGAAGTCAACTGAGACAGGTCTACAGATCCATTGGCAAGCGGAAGGCAACCGCCTGGCCGCTCCCGTGTCACCCACCGGAGCACAAGGACCTACAGACCAAACACGCTCCTCCACGGCCCTCGCTGCCAGGGCAGTGCTAAGTGCTGAGACGTGTTTGTGGAGCAAACGCTCCTACTTCAGCCAGCCTCTCTAGCCATCTCAGAATGGCTAGAGCTTCACTAGAAACACACATGGTCCTCCTCCCGCCTTGGCAACCGTCTTGGCTACCACCCCCACCCCTACCCCTCATTCCCTCCCCATACCCATTCAGCTGCCCTGTCTTCCCACTAACCCACTGCTGGGTATGCAGCTCAGAAGGGATGTACCCCAGCCCAAATTCCCTGCGGGGCTGAGGAACCAGCCGGCAGACTGATACGAATCACATTCCTACGGAAACAGCACTCTTACGTTTTGGAACCTCAAAAAACGATGTTTCTTCTTTCTCCCTTCTCCTGCTCAGTCCCTTCTCCATATAACAGCACCACACACTCACACACGTGCGCACTCACACRGACGTTTGTCATCAGCTCTCCAACGGTTTAATATCACATTTAATCCGTTCATCCTGTTTTGTCTTTGGTTGAAAGCAATAATGCTCGGGCAGTGAGGAGAGAGAAGTGGCTTCGGGGACAGTCGAGCGGCACAGGGACCACACAGCAGTTGAGCAGGAACAAGAGCTGTGTTGTGGCCRCTGGACAGTAAGTTAATCAGTGCATTTCTTTAGGAGGTCCTGGTTTTCTCTTGCATAAATAATGGCCATTTTTGCTGGTCTGAGATGTTACTGATCTCTTTTATGCTGATCATAAAATCAGGCAAGTCTCTGCTCGCCAAATCTTTTTCTTTAAAGACACGAATTCTTCCAATTCCATGTTTTYCCTCTAGACTGCTCAAAGAAATTTCACGTTGCAGAGACCATCTCAGAGACAACAATATTAAAATAACCTGAGGCTTCCCTGGATGACATGCGGAGAGGGAACACAGAGGGTATCATTTCAACTTGCCAGCAACCTGAAGTCATCCCATTTGGAATCAGAGACATGTGGCAGACCCCAAARATTCAAACCTAGGCTACCTGTCCAGGCACTTGGTTACAGGATTTGGGTGGAGTCAAACAAAAGCTAGGACAGGTATATAAATATTCACCCAGATCTCAAAAACTCAAAAGATGACAGAATCTGCACGGCTGAGGCAATGGTTCGGGTCCATTTGTGTTTTGACAGTGCCTGGCATGTTGCTTTCTAGACAAAGGCAAATCTCCTCATGTTAACTGTGGTTGCAACCAAGTTACTGTCATATAGATAACACACGCACTCTTTGAAAAGAAGGGAAGAATGAAAAGAAAAGAGAGCAGTTTTGGCATTAGATATTTCAAACAAGATTGTACAACACAAATACAGCTGTATCTGAAGAAGGAAAAAAAAGCAAGTGTTCATGTTGGCCATTTACTTCGCTCAAAACAAACTTTCTGCACAACTTCCCCACTCTCCCCTCCAAACTTGTAAGCACCCACGTGCGCACACACATACACCCCAATCAAAAAAAATCAAATAAACACAGAAAACATTGAGAAGTGCCTCCTTAGCATTTTTTCCTGGAGAACCTTTTTGTTTTAGAAACTGCAGGATGTACTAAAGTGTTTGATTATATTTCAAACTAGAGGCATTTAATGCCTCATGATCTGTATAATGAAAATAGAAGAGAAAGAGGGGGGGGACAAGAAAGGAAAATTGTGGGGGGAAAAAAGGCAGGTTTTGAAAAATATTCCCTAACAATGCTACAAAAAAAATCCTGACATTAAATACAAACTGTATTGAATAAAAATTGCACTAGTCCTCTGGGCACATCAATAATAAATTAAATACTTAACAATTTCACTGATTAAAAAAGACAGCACAAAATCCATAACAAAAGAACATAAACCCCCCCAATACTGTATGTAGGAAAAGTGCACAAAGTTGCTTTATACATTGAACCTAAATAACGTACCAATACATGTTAAATAGATAAATTGTCTTGCAAGACACTGCTTTTTGCATCAGTATTTACAAATGCTTTAACTTCATGTACTTCAGCAGTGAGTCTGAGTTTCAATGGACCTAACTGTACATGATTTTTGTATTGTTCTCATGAGCCGCTAATGCTGACTGTGAAATAAAATGACCCAAAGTGGAAGCCACGTCTCCAGCTCTCATTGGCTTACAGAAAGGATCAGTCCTATTTCCAACTTCCCACAAAAAGCTGGAAAACCAATTGGGGTGTTTTAAGTTGCTGTACGTGTAAAAAACATTGCTAGACAATGATCATGCTGAAATCCATTAACAGAGTAGGACCATGGCAGTGGTGAAACATCTATTTCACTTCCAAGATCTTTGAAGTACCCTGGAAGATGCCAGCTTTGATTCAGTGTGGCCTTTTGCTAGGAAAGGGCACAACCTGAGGGGACCAGCACTGACAAATGTCTAAATCGGTGCAGATCAGTATAAGATGGGATAGGATTATCAAAGAGCATTCGTTACAGGGAATCTCTCAGTTCCTAGCCCAGGAAGAAGAGCAAGTTCTTGGCTGGATATCGGCTCCTGCACTGAGCACTAAGGGCTGCTCTGGATGCCGCAGGGTGATCCGCGAGGTCTAACCACAAGCACGGCACGGTCCTGCTGAAGGCAGACACGTGCGTAAGGGCTTGGCTGTATTGCTAGCAGGCTCAGCACCATAGCCCGTTTCACTGGACAGCACCATCCAACTCCATCCGAGCTCCGCACAGAGCAGGGAGGTCTGCAGGGCATTTCACCCAGATGATTCGCGAGACTACGGATTCGCTCCTTGACCCCACTGCGACTGATGGTAACGCTACCACCAGTTGCAGAGTAAGCGGGCTCAGCTGACGAGGAATGGGTGTCAAATGGGGCAGAGACACAAAGGAAGGCACCACCCTGCTCAGTGGGGAAGCCCATTTAAATTTACCAGAAAGAAGACAAAGTTCAATGCGAAGGGCTGAAAGACGAAGCTCCGTGGGTATGTCAGGCGGTAACCGTCTGTAATCCTGCACAAGGAACGCTGAGTGGGCAGTGATGGTGGCTATACCTTCASACGGGTATCAGGAAGAAAGGGATTTAACCCAATGCATATTAAACGCAAACGGAAGGAGGCCACGTAGCAGCACTGCAGCAACAGCGAGGCAGTGCACGTCCCTCAGACGGTGTGTGCCTGCAGTCAGCCCTCTTCGTTCGGCGATGCGACTCCGGAGTCACACCTGGGAGCTACAGTCAGAACACGGTCCCTACTCGCAAAGAAATTGTCCTCTGAACTAAGGATTTATACATCCTAGCATTCCTCTGAAACTGCACTGCAGCAGTGACGGCATTTTATGCCACACTGCCTCATCCCACACGCAGTCCTGAATCACTCCCGAGGGCACCTCACCTGAACAGAACGTGAATACAGACCGAGYGATCTGCCGACTGTTAAGGGCACGTCCTACAGCTTCTACTCGGAGAAGAGTTCAGAGGGAGTACTGCCTGGTCGAAGACTACAGGATAGTTTCAGATCAGGCACTGAACACCTAAGGAGGGAGAATGCAAGTCTGCACGGTGCACTCCCCCTCCAACCCGTCCGCGCGCCGTGAATCGGCAGGTTCACGCAAGGCAGGAGATCGTAGCCCAGGTTCAGCAGCCGCACGGTGCGTGCAGAGCACCGGCCTCCTGGGACAGAAGGAGCGGGGAGATGGAGAAAAGGCCCTGAAAGGCATTGCCAGTGATAAAAAGGCTGATGGGCCTAAGCTCATTAATTTTTGTTTTCCCAGATGGATGGAAGGAGATTCTTTGTTATTTAGGGAAGCACGAAAGGCCCGAGGGTCAGATCTTGCACTGCCATTGATCTGCAGCAGTTTCAGCACAGTCACTAGAACCATTTCAGATTCACCACAGACAACTGGGACTGAGATCAGAACCCAGCGCTTGGTACTGGSCATCCCAAAGCTCCAAAGGGAGCAGGAATGAGAAAGCCACAAGACAGAGATGGACTTCCATACCCAGATTGCACAGACAGAAAGCTGTGGTCTGGCTGCAGCAAAATACGGGACAGCACTTTCCTAAGGAAGCAGGGACTCTCCCTTGAACTGAGGGACACCCTACTAGAGTCTAAGTGGGTTTCTTTATTGTTCCACTTCTAGATGTGTGGGTGGACCCACATCTGTGGGTGGGAGTGCTGTTGGTTCAGTCTCTGAGGGCAGTATCTTGAGCGAAGAGCTGGATCACTGTTGCTTCARTATCTGAGGACACAATTACGTCAACAGGAACAAACCTGCAAAGGTTTAATCCACTACGGGCTGCAGYGTGACAGCAGCCAGTATACCAAAAAAAGAAGTCAAACATGTATTGGATGAAAAATGGTATGATTGCGTATCACTGCAGATGTAATGCAGGAGGATGGGGAACTCTGCCTGGTATTCTTGCATTCCTTGCGAGATCCTGATCCCCTCAAGATCCCAGCACCATCCGTAAGGCACTATGGCCCAAGCCCAGAGCCAGCAGCCTCGGTGCCCAGGCAGGCTAAATACCGGTTCTGGACTGCCACCCACGAGTCCTGAAGAAACTCTTGATATCAATTGCAGTTGAGGGCATTCTGAAGAGGCTCTTACAGGAGCACGTCTCAGCACGGCATCCAAATTCCCAGCCAGAGGATAACCCGCCGGCGGTGTGCGTGCTCTGTAAGCCCTCCTGAGACAGGGTTACACGGCTGCAGCATCTCTGCGGAGCTACTGTAGCATGATCCCTGTCATACAGTCCATAAACATAGCAACAAAGTGCTCTGAAGTAGAAACACATTCCCCCACTCCAGCAAAGAATAATATAAGAAAAAGGAAAGAAACAAAAAGAAGAAGATTTCTGCCGGTCATTGGAATTGGGGAACTCGGAAGCCCCTGGGCCAGCTGCTGAGATGCCCTACTCACAYGCTTCAGCACGCGGGGGGAGAGCACAGAGGGATACACATGCAAGTAGAAGTCTCCTTCACAGAGATGCTAAGTCAGGAATCCGAAGTGACCAGGAAACAAACTGAACCAAAGTCAAATTGCATCGTGCAGCCGGCCATTTAGGCAGTGGGAGTTGGACGTGGCTTTTCTTCCCTGACACAAAGCCTGTCGCCAGCGACAAGCTTCTCCCAGCCTCAAAAAATTAGCACTGCTGCTTCCATAACACTGGAGATTGCATCTTGGCGCAGGAAGCAGGCGAGCTATGGCTTTGACCAGCTAACCACCAAGGGCAAAAAAAGGGGAGCGTGGCTGGTATAGTCCTGAGAGCAATTAAGGCGAGTAGCCATCGCTCTCAATCCTACCCCCCTTCTTGTTGTGCCTTCTGGAGCAAAGTATCTCTGCCCCACAAAACAGCCTGTTCCTGACTTAGAGGTCATCTTTTAGTTTTCTAAACTGGCCCCAGCAGCTCCCAGACGCTGCAGCAGTCCCATGAGAGAGCAGGCTGCCGGTCCCGCTGCCAGGAGAGAGGGCTCCGCRTCAGAATCCCTTCCAAACAAACTGTTCAGACGAGAACTCAGTGCATGGTAACTAGGCTGAAGCAGAGACAGGTTCGTCTGATCGTATTGTTGGTGGGTTTCTCCTGGTGATAGAGGGTTTCCTTTTCTTCTCTTTCTTTTCTTTTTCTTTTTTTTTTTTTTTTTTTTTTTTTTTTTATTACCTTTTCTTTTCTTTTTCTTTACTTTTTCTTTTTTTTTTTAAATGCTAAACTCGTCTCCCATACTTTTCACACACTCAAGTCCACACGCCATGGTCTGTGGTTATGCCCTAGGAGTCTCCTACACAAAATCAACCATCCAGTAGTCAAGCATGAGAACTCAACGCTAACAGGAAAGACCCCTTTTCCTTCCTGTGTGCATCTCAAACCTCTATGTACAGGCATCAAGAACAGACCAATCTGCAAGAAACACCAATATACCAAGGATGGGGCTCTCGGGGCTTCTCGAAATTCAGCCCAACTTCAAGACAGCAAAGGGGAGGTGGGGGAGTCGTCACTAACACTCATCTATATTAAGGCTGATGAACTCCTGTATACACTTCCTGTATTGCAGCTCAGTAGGGCTGTTGCTGGGATATTGACCTGGTTGTCCAAAGGGGCCCTCTGCTTCTCGCATTTCTTCATTCATTCGAGCCAGACGCAGCCTAGAGCGAAACACAGAAGGCACAAGGGRGAGAGGTTTGGTTATTTCCTTCCCTGATGGCTATTTACAGGCAGCGTTCTTGTCTATAGGCACTGGGAAGTCCTGGCTGCACTTACAAGGTAACTATGTCTGCGTTGGCTGCCTGGACGGCAATACTGAGCGGGTCCTGCCCGTCGCCATCCACCGCGTGCTGATTTGCCCCTCGCTTGAGGAACAAGCAGACCTGACTGCAGAAGGAAAAGAAAAGACCATCAGAGCCGAAATTCCAGCTCCCCCTCCCCACACTGGAGTGGGCAGAGGGCACTCTCCTTCCGTAGGCAGGCACAGCTTCACTTATACTGGTCTAAAAAAATCAGGAAATGCTGCAGTGGCATGGAGAAAGGAATGGGCATACAGGGGCCCAGTTACCCCCCTACCTATCATCACGGGGGCAATTATCCTTAAGACAATACGTTGTTGATGTGATATAAAAAGGCACGTTTTGCAAATAACCAATTCACCAAAACCCAGCTCCCTTGCCCACCTCACCCCGTGACTCTCAGTGTTAACGCTGAATCTCAACCCAAGGGTGATGGAGCAAGTCAGGGAGATGTGCAAAGAACTCACCCAGTATGCCCGAGGTATGTGGCATGATGCAAGGGAGCCCGGCCTCGGATATCTCTTTGGTTAACATCTGCCCCATTCTGCAGCAGGAATTCACAGGCTATCAAGGAGCCCTGGCAAGGTAAAAGGGAATTTCTAGATAAATTCAGCCGGCAGTACTGAGAGGATGCACAAGCACGTACCAGGCTGCAAGCTGCCCGTTGTCAGCGCACTCTGAACTAGAGTCAAGACCTCACATCCCCAGATGTGGCCTCCCAGCCACTTGCACAACGTACCCCCATCACAGCTTGAATCAGAGGAGTTTTGTTTTCATCTTCATCATTCACCCAGTTGATCTCAGCACCATGTGCCAGTGCTTCTGCCATGAGAGGCAGGTTTCGGGCTTGTGCTGCCTTGTAGATCAACAAGCCAGGATGCAGCTCCCTCAGGTCCTCCAAATCTGATGCTTCTTGTTCAATCTCTGCTTCACCGCTTGACTCCTCTGACACCTCACACTCTACGAGGCAGAAAAGGATGGAGAGAGATGACCCAAAAGCTTCATATTTCCGATTTCTTACGTTCCCTGTCGTTCTTGGCACCAGACAGTCCCGACCATCCATCCTGCCTTAGTAGTAGCTCCCCACACCTCCATCAACTGTGACACCCACCTTCAACTGTGACACCCACCTTCCTCTGTCACGCTGTCCACCACGGAGCCAAACACCAGGATATCAGTGCTGCCATCCGTGCTTCCTCCGAGCCCACTGTCACTGCTCAGACCTGCAGGGCCAACAGAAGACAAACCAAGCCCATTTTAATACACGGGCATTCCAGTACCAGGCACAGCTGAGACCACAGGGGAAAAGGGTTGCGCAGAATGTCACACACACATCGCACTGGGCACTGCCGGCAAGGGAGAGGGGGACTGCTATCCCATTTAGCCCCACTCAGTAAAACTGCCCAAGGAAAAATTGCAAAGCCTTATGACGTCCACATCCCCACGCTGCCCTTCATGCAGGGATGCTCCAACATTGCCATGGCACTTCGGGCTGTTGAGGACAGCCCTTGCTGCAATCCATGAGGGACGCCGTGACGTAGACTGGAGCAGAGCAGCAGCAGAGACAGCTTTGCAGCAGGTTATGCAGTGTCGTAAGAAAATAAAGACACCCCTCTGCTTTTACCAGTAATAATCTCAGTTTCCACTCTATCCGTGCTCTCCCCAGAGCTTTTCAGTTGTCACTGGGGCACTTGCCAATGCATTGCTCGTGACAGATCATTGACCATGACTGGGCCAAATAATATCAATAGTGTGTATCTCAAGCCAAACTCTTAMAGCATTGTCCACTGGCTCATTCACCTTCACAGACATCCCTTCCCTTTCCCCACACTGCTTCCCACCTTCCCTGCTTAGCTGGTGAATGTTACAAGACAGCTGACTACATACGAGAAATGGAGTCATGAAGAGATGAAGCAACTTGTCCAAGGACACACAGTGTGTCAGTGGCAGAGGAACTTTGTACCTTTTCCAGCTTGCACCCGAAAGCAGTCAAGAAAATGATAGAAAGGAAGGAAGAAGCAGGTGCAGGAATTGCCCCTGCGGGAACAGGGATGGACCATCACCTTTGTCCGGAGGGATGCCCGTCCCCCTTGGGAACTCTGGCTGGACTCAGCTTCTTGCTGCTTTTAACTTCCCAACGACTGTAAGGGGTGGGTGTAAGGTGGTGAGGTGTAAGGTGGTGAGTGTCTGTTGTCCCAGAACTCAACAGGTTAAGTCCCCATGATCTACCCCAAGACCTACACTCAAACCAGTGTGATTAGAAAGAAAAACAAGCCAGGCTGTAGCTGACAAAGTGTTTCTAAAATATGAGCTGAGCAGTCTTTGCAAAGAGTAATAGCAGGAAAGCCTGCAAGAACTAAAGATCTCAKCTTTGAAAACCACAGCAGAACAAGACACCTTAACCTTAAAGGCTGTCTGTTGAAAACTTCAGAGCAGCTACAGCCAGGTCCCAGATGAAGAAGAGTCTCTAAATCAGTGGTCCTGAAATCAYGGCTCACAAGCAATCCTTCAGCACTGTTCAACAGCCAAAGGAGATAAGGAAGCTACAACAGGAAAGGTTTAAAGTGGCACATATCACGCGTATCTTTTTTTGGATTTGCTGTCACAAAAATCATTGCTGTTTTTTGTAGAAAGCAAACACGCTGCTTGGTGAGGCTATGCGCTCCATTATGTCAGTGCAAGTAAAGAGTCACCCCAATGAGGCCACATGGCACTACTCTAGATTTACATCAAAGCAGAAAAGAAGGATCTGGCTCATATCACATGAATATTAATATGTCAAATCCCCAGCTCTGTTCCCACTGAATCAGTGATAAAATTCTTATTTTCTTCCACAGGAGCAAGATAAAGCTGTTGAGCAGCTCTGAACTCCTGCATCTCCCAAGTATTGTTTCTGTTGACTAATAATGCTGAATTCCTTGAAACTGGAATAGCCCTTAAGGCACCGATTCAGACAAGCACTAAAGCACCTTCTTCATTGATTCCAAGAGACAACACGTACTTGTAGGAAAGCCCGTGACTTTCTGCTGTGCTAACTCAGGACCTTAAATATTTCTCATAAGTTCATACAACGACAAGCAACTGAGCTAAGTTTTAAAAAGTTACCACTCCTCAGCTACGATAACGGACCACACGACTAGCCTGTGACGGATGTGGGGCACCTGAAGAAAACACTTCTTACTTCCTATTTGCCGTGAGATCCCACATGTACAGGACTGGATCCTTTGTCTCATCTGAGGGACAGTTGTTCTTTCAAGATGTAGTAACTTGACTGCTGGAAACCCTAGGAAGCTTTTTGCCTTTTGAAAGCCTGCCAGCCTGCCTTTCCACAAGGGACTGGTAATGTACGGGTTCCAATCGTTTGGCTGAAAGAAAATACATAACTGCCTCTGAAGCTTGGTTTGGCACAAGTAAAATTTGGGCGTCTCTTTTGCTGCTAGCTGCCAGAGCGTCACCTTACCTCCGTCCAGGAGGAACGGCGTACCGCTCCCACCGGGACCAATGCCACTGCCACTCCATGGGCCACCTGTTAGCGGATGCTGCATAGAGATGTGGCTGGCACCTAGAGGAAGGTGGACGGAATATGAGGGGAGTTCATCGTCACAAACACAAAAAGAAAAATTGTCCGCAGTAAGACTTGCTAAAAAAGGAAAAAAAATTAAAAGCCAAAACTAAAACCAGAAAAAAGCCAATGGAATGCATAGTCTGGGAGTAAAAGATGTTGGGAAAAAATCCCATCCACCAGAATGCAAACAGCAGGGACTGAGTGGAGAGGATATCAAAGTAGTAAGTGCAATAAAAGAGCAATGGGCGGGAGTTTGTGCAACTAACTCCCCACCACTCTTCTGAAATATTTACCCTCTCTCCAGCGAGGCCGATACCTTGCCTTGGGTCTGGTGCAACGCACATGCCCTAGAAGAGCTGGGAGGTAAAGCGTGCCAGAAGCTGAGACACTTTCTTCCTTTGTACTTACTGCGTGGGCCGGAGCCAGCACCAGTGTCAAAGTAGGAGAAGAGAGAGTCCAGCTCATCGGGGCAGAAGAGGGAATCTCGGCGGAACTTCCTCTCCAGCGTAGCTGCTATTTTACACAGAGACATTTTGAATTACATAGTTAATAACACGCAAATGAACAAATGAGCCACAGTTCTCCAGCTGCATTTACACAGGCTAAGCTTGCATGTCCAATGCACCCCAGATGTGTCCAGTGCCGTACTCATGCCCGCGTACACCGTCAAAATATAACAAAGAGCTGACCATAGGCGGGGATACGCTGCAGACCAAGTCACCCCAGAGCATTTTGAGCAGTCAGAACCCTTCATAAGCATGKCCTCTCTTACAGACCAGGCAGGTAAAAATAAAAGGATTTGAAACTTTTTAAAAAGCAGGAAGCTGGAAATACAAAAGAAAATGCACAAAGCATGCTTCTAAGTTGCTGGATCACCCTAGCGTAACGATCTCCTCCTTTAGCCACGGGAACCTCCTTAAACAGATGGAAAACGTTAGGAAACGGCTTTAAAGACCTGTGTCAACACGGTTTGTGCAACAGCATTTTTGCTTATCCCTCCGGCAGGCTGCAGGTCCTAGAGGAAGACAGGGCCACAGACGTTACCAGGGCAGTTGTGTACCCCCCTACGAAGAGGGGTGGGCAGGCCAACACAGCTCTGCGTGGGGAGCGGGGCAAGGGAGGTTCCCACCTGATGACAGCATGGCTGGCGACGCGTTGCCGGCTTCGTGGCGGTACTTTCTACGAGCCGTGGGTGCTTTCGTGGTGCTGTTGTGTCTCTGGCACTTCTTCACACACCAGCGTCGAGGTTTCCGCTCATTCTCTGTCAGAGTCTCCCCGTTCGGCAGCTTCTTCAGGAATTTCTTCTCCACATACTTCACCTTGATCCAGGCTTCCTTGTCCTGCCTAAGAGAAGAACGGCATACAGCCGTGCACAGGGCCACATGATTCGCCTAAAGCAAACAGCCACGAGGAGATGAAACTGCTCTGGCTCATTTTATCAACCTGGCTTTGAGTCCTAAAAATCATTGAGGCCTGTATTAAGAAGGGAGAGTTTCTCAAACCTAAAACTATCTCCCATTTCAAAGCAAAACTAAGAAGTGCGGTGTGTGGCCAAGAGTGGAATGTGGTGTTCAGCCCTAGGCAACACCATGTGCTTCAGTTACATGTATTTGTAGGATCTCAGAGCAGGTGTAAACCAGCAAGCCCTGGTTCCCCAGCACGTTTCACCAGGTTGCTGACTGGTAATGCCCCACTGACCTTTCTGAGAGTCAAGCTCAGGCTAGTTACAGAGGGAGGGGGCTGCGGTAGGTGTGCCCGAGGTAGTTTGGGCTCATCACACACTTAATCTGCCTTTCCAGAGAGCTGAGGGTATCGGGTTTACTGTGTGGATGGACAGCTTTCCRCAGGAGTGAGAGGACCAGCGTGTGCACTCAGACTCACCTGGAGCTCCCTGCTGTCGGTTTCTTAAGTCCCAGCTCTTCACACTGTGCCTCGTAAATCTGATTCATGGTACTGTTCCCCAGCTCGCACATCAGCTGCAATACAACAGGGAAAGAATTAAATCCTCAGGTCAGGAGCTACCTTCCCTCTAGTCTAGCCTGCCACCAAGTAAGTCTCCCTCCATGTCCACCATCTGTCCACCTCTTGCCGTTAAAAGCCAACACTCACTTTGAGTAACTCTGGCTCCCAGGAGTCCAGTGTGAGAGATCGGACTTTGGAGCAGTGAACACCCAGACTCCTATTTATCCAAAAGGAAGAAAACTGAAATGGTTACATGCCTCAAAACAGAACTGCTCATGCATCATAAGATGAACAAGATCAATCCAGTTCTTAYGTATTTATCTATACAGACATAGCTATAGCAGAGAATTTTATGCATATGCATACACAGATGTACCCGCACACACAGGTACCGCAGCAAGCAATTACTTTTGAATCTATCTGTATAAACTTTATAGCCAGTTCTAACTCAGGCTCCACCRTTTTTTCCAGGAGCTTGCAACCCACCCCTGGCTGGCCGCACAGAGCGGGCACGCACGCAGTACCTGTGGATACCGGAGCACTCAATGCACAGCAGAATGCCCAGGTTGATACTGGCCCAGCGAGGATCCGGCTGACCACAGTCACAGCACTGGTCATTCCCAGGGATGCTCTGCACCCTCTGCAAGATGGTCTCTCCTTTCACACTGCGCTCCCGGGAGTCGGTAGCAGAATCGATGCTGCTAGTTGATGGGGAAGCGGTCCGGTCCAGTCTCTGCAGGGGAAAGAAGGGTTCTAGGATTCTGCAAAGCACTGTGGAACGAACCAGAGCTTTRCAGAGCAGAGGCATTGACAGGAAACACTACCTGAAGAAGAATAAACTAGGGCTAGTCCAAGAAAGGAACGGGTAAAGCCTCATTAATCTCTRTTATTGCCACAAGACGGCGCTGCACCCCATCCCTGCTCTGGGGGTGCAGGCAGCGCGCAGAGCATCGTCTGGCAAACTACTTGCTATCACGATGCCTTGCTTGCGCTCGTCCCAGCCAGGGAACAAGCTCTTCCCAGGAGAACATACTTCCTAGGGGAACATCAATCCAGAGAGTRATGGCAAGCAAGTGAAGATGTCACTTAACACTGATTTAAAGCCCTGCCTTCCCCTCAGCCCAGCTTTGGAAGTGTGGCTTTGGTTGGTGAACAGTTGTTGCCTTTGAGTTAGCACTGACCCTTCCTTGAGGGCAGAAGAGTACTTCCAAATGGTCCACCCACACACACCGGACCTGCCACAGCCCAAAAGCCCACTATCAGGGCTCTGAGACACCATTACGGATCTTCCATGACCCCCTCACTCACTTCAATATAGTAGCTGTCAGGACTCTCCCGGTATGCAGAAGCAATGCTAGCTTGAACAGCCTGAATCCAGGCCTGACGCAGCTTCTCCGAGTCAGCCTGCAGCATGCAGCTCCTGTGAAGGAAGGAAATCAGTTGGAAAGAGCAAAAGGACAGGGCGCATGTTTTGGTCAAAACTGTTCCACTTCATCCTCAGCAYAGACATTCCAATGGGGGCAGCACCTTGATTTGACAGGCAAAGGGGCAAAAATCAATCCTACGAGCTTGCACTGTCAGAGGTGTTCCCTCTTCAAAAACTCCAGGCAGGTCTGCTAGCTGTTTTGAAAAGCTGACCATTGCCASTGTCACTGTCCGTATGTATATCAGGTATGTGCGGCCTAGATCTGGCTTATGCTGATGTCTGATGAACTTCACAGGGACTCTGGAGTACAAGCAATGGCATCTCCCAGTCAACATTTAACAGCCCAGGGCAGCATCTGCTCAAATCTAATCTCTTGCAGTTCCATGCACAGTCCAGCTACCATGAGGATGGCCTAGGGAAGCCACCAAACTTACTTGGTAGGTGAGACGACCTCAAAGCAAAACCTCCTCTCTATGTCTTCACATGGCTTGACAGTACAGAGCCGCAGGTCTTCCACCACTACCGTGAGGACATCCTGAAAGGGTGACAACAGGTGGCTTTGTTGGCTCCCTGAATCTGTGTCATAATCGGGCCCCTCAGAAAACTCCTTCCCAAWCCCTGCTGGTTAGCATCTGCTGAGCCCAGAACGAGCAGAGCCAGCCCACCACCGGGTAGCTCCAGGGCAATAGGAAGGGGTCATACGGAATCAAAGCATGGGACAACACCCACATGAAGTGGCAGGCTTACTGGGGACTTCACCAACTTCCCCTGCTGAACACGAATATTTAGATCACCACAAACACCATCTGCTGCCCCTGAGTTCTCAGTACAGTCTAACTTCAGAGCACAATAATGCCTGAACGGGTTTGCTGTCCCTCTGATCCAATTCCCCTCCCCGCTCCTTCCACCCCACTCCCCCGCCATGGTACAGAAGTCCCCAGCAAAGCAGGATACAAGACAAGTTGGATAATCTGCCAGTGTCATCTGGGGTAGCCTCACTGACCTTTAGCTTCTTCTGGTACACCAGCTGACTGTTCTGTATGGAGAACCACCTCCTGAGGAAAGACAGACAGACATCAAAACAAGCGAACGGCTGAGCTAACGAGAGGCAGTTTGTTCTGCGGCAGAGCAGGATACCTCTAAATTTAAAAAAAGAGTAATTCATTCCAAGAAGCTGGAAAGCAATGTCATAAGAAAAGCTCACGCTTCTCCAGTGCCCTCCCTCAGAGAACAAAGGATTGACAGCCTTAGGGAATGACTCCTGGCATTGAGGCACTGCGATGGCAAGTGTTCTGGATACGTCAATGTATAGCAAGAAGGAAGGAAAGAAGGGGAGAAACAAAGGAGTAGGGCAGTCCCACATTACTGCCTAGGATTTCTGGGGCAGAAGTCTGTGTGTGCACACTGGCCCCGGTGCAGGTAGTAAATCCAGTGCCTGTGGGACATGTTGCACTGGGTAGGGCATACTGGTACTTGCGTATGTGCAGTGGGCATACTTGACACTTACTGGGAAAGTTGGATTACTTGCACATGCCATGCCAGATGCAGTGTGCCTGCTGCCTCTCCGAGCAGGCTGTCGGAAGGCAAGCCAGAAATTCCTTGACATCATGAAGAAACTTCCAGGTGAGAAAAAGAAAAACCCATCTCAGAAACCCCTGCTAACTGGCAGCTCTACGAAGTGTTGGAGAAAATAATACGGATGGGTTGCACATCTTGCTGTTTATATAGCCTATGCTACCCACTGGGCTGATTTCTCTGTACCCACTAAGCCTACGGGAGGCCAAACAATGCCAAAGCTCCTGTTTCCTATGGCCAGAGTAAGGACAGGTCTGTGTGAAGGGAGTCTACCTTCTTAGGAGGCAACAAATCACCAGCTAGCAGCTTTCCATTAAAATACAAGTTACAGAAGGTCCATGTGATGCTGATAGCAGAGGTAATTCCCTGGTGTCTTAATCTTCGGTGCTAAATCCAAACCCCCGAGTCACTTCCTCATCCCAAGATACAGCCTAAGATTTAGCAACCTGATCATCTTCATGGAGGGCAATGGAAGCCACGACCATCACTAAGCTTCAGGAAGGTGGTACTGGAATACCTGAGCATAGAGAGTCAAAGGCACTTGCAGCAAGCTTTTATTTAGAGCACGTACTACATACTGTTTGCAAAAAAACTAGGTTCCYGGGAAAATGAGATGAGACAGGATTCTCTTTCTTTTGTCATTGCTGAAATATGAAACAGAGGTAAAAGTCAACAAAAGAATTTGACATGTCTGTGGAGAAACGGGAAAATACAGGTAACTGGAGGCCACCCCATCTATGTGCGAGCCCATTTTGATGAGCTGATATTCTGCAYCATGCTGAGCTGCTGTGACAGTAGCTGACTATGCTCAAGGAGCTCTGCTGTCACSTGGAGCTGAGCAGAAAGTTTGTCGCTCAGGTTCTGGGCTCCGCTCCTGCTCACCACCCCRGAGAATGCACTTCTGCCCGGTACTGGCTCTCAGCCTGACATCCTCCACTGTGGGTTTTGCTGTTCTCTCTGGGTGCCCCCTCCCGCTCACACGAGGGGGAGGCACTAACAGTGARTAGCTGAGTGACAGCGAGAAGGTGATGAGTAGGCTACAGCAGCTGTGAATAGCTAAGATGCGGGTAGATACGGCTAAGAGTAGGTGGGACTGAGGAGACGGAGATGGCTGTGGGGAGGATACAGACTGTGTATGACTGGGATGTAGGATACAGGGAGGATAGCTGAGATTTGGGGGACAGGGAAAACTTGGAGCCCTTGACACCAACATTACTTCAGACATCAGGAAAACCAGAAAGTTCCAGAGGGTCATGTCCCCTCCAGGATAAGCGCCCTTTGGAGTGACCTTTGAATTCACAGCCAGGGGAGCTGCCAGGAGAACGGAGCTGCCTGGGACCCTTCATCTCTACCACACGTGTCAAGCACAGGTCTTCGCGTTAGCCTGACACATTTTGGAAGGACCTTCTGCTCCGCAAAGACACGTGGCGTCAGTGAAAGCAGCCGTGCGACAGACTACGGACCGAGGCTACACTTTGCTTAGGAAACACCACGCAGGAAAGCCTAAAAGGTTGATAAAAATTCAGCTAAGAGACCTTCCCAGAGCAACAGCTCGTGAGCACTGAAACCAAACCGCGTGATGCACAGGGTTGTAGCTGCTGTTGTGGTTTCTGGTTCCTCCAAGCACAAACTGAGTACGTAACCGTCAGGGGACCAGAGAGCCTGAGGGGTAACAGAATTAGACTAAATTTGCCTGGAATCTCCTTAGTACTAGACGAAGCTTCAGAGAGAAGGAATTGCTTATTTAACCAATTCAGAGATCTCTAATAATTTCAAGTCTTTTTTCCATGCAAACACAGGGAGTTTCGGTGCATGCTACAAACCGCTCACTGAACCATTTAGTGTTTATTTATTCCAAAGTCTAACAACAGCACATTTCAGCCTTGCTGTGGTGTATACTTTGAATGTATTCCATAGCTAAGTAAAAGATACCTTAATATTGTATCATTTCCCTGCTATGTGAGAAGAGGAAATGTAGGTCAAAAAGGCATTGATTTCATGCATTAGAAACCCACTGGCAGGGTTTGAATTCTTTTGCACAACCGTGTATGAAACCCATTGACTATCTCAAGGGAAACTAAACACACAAATATTGAGCAAGGCTAGAACACGAAACCTTTGCTTCCACCTTCCCAAGGTCTCTGGCAGCTGTGGAGACTCCTGACTAGTGCAGGAGACATATGAGCCTGGCATTCCCAGTGACCTATCAGATGCAATAYTTATAAATTATTAAGAGCAGGGTCAGTGCACAGAAAGCCATTTCTCAGCTCCCGGCAGCACAGCTGATATTTCCACTCTCACATATCTCCCCGCYCATTGATACTCACGGCATGTCCTGCTGTGTTAGGGTATTTCTCTTATTTGTTATGAATTTACAGCTTTCCTAGGGCAAGACTCGAGCTGCACTGTGCCCTATCTTCCCTGCATGGAACCTGGTCATTCTTCCATCGTGGAAGGCACTCCTTTTTTTTTTTTTCCCTGGCATTTACTAAGATGAAGCAAATCATGAGCTGYCTCATTCCATGATGCAGCCTAAGAGGAATATACAGCTTCACAGAAAGAAGCATACTTGGTTTTGACCAGGAAAATGATAATCAYTTACGTAAACTACACAGCATCTAGCTCTTTTACTGGTTAACGTACATGTCACCAACACACAATATCAAAGACCTGCAAAGCAAGTGCCTTGCAAGCTCAGCACATGAGTTATAACACGCTGGCAGAAAATTTATGTGGTCTTAAAACACCACTGCAATCAAGCAGATGCTTACTCCTCTTTTGCTCTGAGCTGACTTGGCACCAGATAGCCCCATTAGTGTGTTGGTGAGGCTACATTAATATCTCTTGAGAGACTSTTTCTCTCGGGAGGACTCACTCAGATGCAGTGTTATGCTAACATGGCTTCAGGTTCTGATCTTACTTCCAGCCRACAGGTTCTGAGCAGAATCACAGAATCATTTCGGTTGAAAGGGACCTCTTCAGATCATCTAGTCCAACYCTCCTGCTCAAGCAGGGCCAGCTACAGCAGGTTGCCCAGGACTGTGCCCAGGTGTTTTTTTAGTATCTCCACAGATGGAGACTTCACAACCTCTCTGGGCAACCTGCTCCACYGCCTGACCATCCTCACAGTCAAAAAGCAGTTTCTTGTGTTCAGATGAAATGTCACATTTTTAGTATGTGCCCATTGCTCTTGTCCTGTCACTAGGCACTGCTGACAGGTCTGGCTCCCTCTTCTTCATTCCCTCCCATCAGGAATTTGTACACACTGATAAGATCCGCCCCCCCCCCCAAGTCTTCTCCAGGCTGAAGAGTTCCAGCTCTCTCAGCYGTTCCTCACGAGAGATGTTCCAGCCCCTTAATCATCTTCATGACCCTTCACTGGACCGCCTCCAGTAAGTCCATATMTTTCTTGTCCTGGGRAGCCGATAACTGGACACGTACTCCAGTGCTRAGCAGAGAGGATCACCTCCCYCAACCTGCATGTAAAATGCTCCTAAAAGAAAAGTCTCTATAYGCAGAAACTATCAAACCAACCTCATTTTAACTATTTAGCTTTTAACTACTTGCTCAGAATCCTTCCAGTGATGATAACAGTTGCTAAGATCTCACTAAAAGTGAAGYGTGTCCCTGTGCAGTATTAGCTGTGTTCCGAGTCTTAGCCCAAATATCAAATGGAATATGAGTTATTACTCACCGATTCCACGTTTTGAAAGCATTGCTAGCTCTCTTGAAGAGGTAGCCTTCCATCACCACTCCRTTCGGGGCATCAACATTAAACTCCACCTTTGAGTCATCATAGGAGAAGTCCTGCAAATAAAAAGAGACCGAGACTCTAACATGACTGCACTCTCCAGGACCAAGAYGGAGATGAGCCTAATCAAAGCATCAAGAAGAGAAAAATATCTATGTCAAGATCYTAAGGTTCAGGCAGAGCTGTCTGTCACAGCATATCCCTATGCCTTAGCAGGCTGCAGCCATGAATAGCAGTCATGAATTATCCCCATTCCAGTCACCTCATCCGTCCCTGTTGTTTGGAGGAAAGTCCTATACATGCTGTATTTCCCCCCTCTGGTAGCTGATAAGGAGAAAGGCAGGTAGCTTGCCATCGTGAGGACTAAAAATTCCCAACATTTGGGGCCGTCTGCAATGGGAAATAAAGCAACAGAGGTGCTTTTCACTGGCCAAGTGAGTTCGCAATGCTGCTGCCACCCCTCTGTTCTGTAAGGGGCCAGGAGCAGAACAAACCCCAGCCTTTTCACACAAGGAAAACAGGCATGATGATTTCTAGAGGGGAAGACATCAATTCCGTTTTCATTAGCTATCATCATACCCCATCTCCAATCTGCGCTCACTCAATTCTCTATGCTATGCTACCAGTCAGAGCTGATTTGTCAGGCTTGGCACTGATTCATCAGACAGATCTCATGGATTCTGACAGCTGGTGAGCTAGACACAGAGCAGAGAGAATAGCAGCTGCTCTCCCAGAACACGGGATCCTTCTCCCCGGACAGCGGCCTGCCTTCTTCYCAAGAGAAACTAGGTCATGAAACCTAAATGACTTTCCCCCCCAACCTGGGGAACTAARGCACATTGTCTCTTTGCACACTGATTCCACCCTGATGATGCATCCTACCCACACCTCCCTCTCTCTCGAGCGCAAATATTTCTCCCKGTACTACTTGGTTCAAAGACACAACAGTGCAGCGAGAACAGCCCCATTAACTTAAGTGCCTTTCCTAGCTCAGCATATGAAGACCCTTGTGATGCTGCGTTGCCAGGCAACATGCACTTCACTCTCATTAAGATGAGTTATTTTCATGCTCAGAGATGCAAGCTTGCCCGGGAGGTGTCATAATAAGAATAATACTGATACAGAAGGAGGAGATATRATGGGACAGGACCGAGTCATTCCTCGGAAAGACAGCGTGATGCCCAATTAGGCACTAGAAACTGCTGTAAGGCACCCAATTAAGAGAGGTTTGCTCAGCCCCAAATTTTTTTGCCATAAGAGGGTGAATCCCATGGGGGTCCTCTTCTGCAGATGTCTTTCATGTACATATTGCAAACAAAGGCTAGAGGGAATTTTCCTCTAACTCGTAGATATTTGAATGTGTGATTTTTGTAGAGCTGCTCCAAAGTGACAACTCTAAATTTGGTGAGAATCTGCACTATTTTATAATAAATAATGCAAACATCCAAGAATCTAGAATTTGTTGAAAAGTGCACAGCAAGTGTAGGGCAAACCCCTTCCAAACACGTCTTAAAAATGACCACTTAGCTGTGCCTCACTTTGTAGAGGAGGTAAAAATAAAGGGGAGGGTCTAAATATAATCACCTGACTTCTTCAGCTGTCCTTATAGAATCAAGCAGTGGGAYGGTAAGAAGGATATATTGCTGATGAGTGCAGGAGGAACAGATGGGCCATATGCGTCACTAGAGTAAATCCACTAAAAATCAGTGGAGTCAAGCCAGGTGTGAATTTAACCTCATTGAGGCTGTATTGTATTGCACCTCTCTACAAATTGCCTGGCTAAAGCAGAACAGCTGAAGGCACATGGAGTTGTTCCTTGCCTTTGAAAGAACTCTAACCTGCACCAAGCCCGGTTTTAGAAAGAGAAAATTATGCGCTTGGTGTTTTTGCATATATGCGGCTAAGATGACAGAGAGCCATCTGGATGGTGTCCAAACGTAGAAACACATTACTGGGAAGAATGGCTTGTGTTTGCATTACTTTGAAGATATTTCTCCTCCTTGTTCTCTCATCGGTTAGGAAACATCCCCAGGCCAAATTCTGCTCATATTTCTGCGGGTGTAATTCCTGAGCAACTCCACTGCTATCAACAGAACTACTGCAGGGCAGCTGAGGGCAGAATAGGTCGATCAGAGCTGTAAGCTGGATTTGTGAAGTTGGTACAAATGAAGGGAGAGATTCGAGGGATAAGGACCAGTCTGCCTCTTGTCCCCGGGGCAGGCGGCAGTCTGATCCTCAGGGGCACTTTGTTCCATTCCATTGCACTCCGCTTGGAAGCACCYGAAGCTACAAAGTTATTGAGAGTGTTGAGAGACAAATGAAGTAAGAGAAAGGGGAGGGTGAAAAAAAATCCAGAAATTATCCCCTTGATCAGTATAATTTTTCCTTTCATTGCCAGGCAAAGGCCAAAAGGGAAATGTACAGAAATGGCTCGGGTAGCTGAAAGGCAAAAGCACGGCAAGTGTAATTGTGACGCTTCCAGCACCCTAGAGCGAGCTTAAACTATGGGCTTAAAGAATGGACTCCGAGGCACATCTTCTTGCTGTAGCCCATACAGGGAACTTTCTTCCCACAGCCATTGAAAAGAGAGGATAAATCTCTGGAAAAAGAGTTACAAGAACATCTGTTGAAACCTGATTCCAGGTCAAAGCTAGCTTAGAAACTGAGGAGATCATCTTGCCAGTGGTGGTGAAACATCACGGTAGTGTGTGTCCACAGCTGATACACAGATGTGTGACAATGAATCCCCTTAACTGGCAGACCTGCCCTTAATGTGTCCCTGTATCTGTTTATTTGTTGACACAAAAAGATGTCGATCCCGACAGTTCTGGGAAATAAGTCGAAGGGTCCTGGCTGACGGACACAGCCCCTGCCAAGCACATCATCGGCTACGCCATCAGTAAGTCCCTCGGACTATCACGAGGGACGCAGCGCATCTGTGGGCTGTCTGGCTCCACACAGAACYAGGAATTAAAAACCTTCCAACCTCGTAAGCCAAGCCGCGATGTCTGGGAGGTGCTGGTGGAGAAGGCATGTGTCACCCATTCTGCAACGTTCAAAGTAACTTTCTTGATTCAAATCTTACCCGTGGCAAAGCAGGGTAAGAGAGWGCACACATATGCTTTTTCTTGTCCCCTCTTTTTCCATTTCCTGCCATACATGAGATTTTAATGCATGATTTTAATAAACTACCTTTTACCGAATTCTTCCCATCATTGCAATGTACACGCAGTAGGCAAGTCTGCTCTAAATGAGTTTGGACTGATTTATTAAGTCTGCATTTAGCACCTCATTGTCTCCGTACTATGAAAAAATGCTCGACATGGAAAAGGCTTCCTAGGATTGGGATCTGAATGGCTTTGGCTACAACCGCACATGCAGTCATGATTAGCAACAGCAGTGACATGTTGGATCACGCATCGGTAAAATAAATCAGACGTCTCCCGAAATAAGAAACCAGATCTCTGCCATCACGTGCTTCCCTTTCCTTCACCGGCTTTCAGTAAATCACACCAATCTTGTCTCCCTGTCCCCTCCCCTTCTCAGTCCTGTCACTCTGAGTTTACACACGAGGCTGCCTGGGAACTGATTTTCTTTTAGAAATGACATCACAATGGTTTCCATGGGAGCACACCGAATGCTGCTGAAGCAACAATGAAGTAACACATTCCAAGAGACACATCCATAGGGATGTGGAAAAAGGACATTAATGCGGACGCTTTCAAACCARCAAATGGAAAGCAAAAACCCAGCACAGGCAAAGACAGACCCGTGAAAGAAGAAAAAAGAAAAGAAAAAAAAAAAAAGAAAAAACCCTATTTGAAGGTTGCCTCATGACCCACTCAGTTAAGAACTCCCTTGTCCATCTCCACCCGGCACGCACAGAGACGGCTTGCATTGCAGAGGCCAGACGAGCTCTTCCAATTGCTCCTGTGAAGCCAGAACTTCATGCAGAGAAAATGGCTGATGAAATTAAATAAACCTCCAGCTTCAGTGAACAGACTTAATATGAGCAGTGAAGATGCCCCTCATCAGCCTGGAATCCTTGGGGGAGGGAGTCTAAGTAAGGAGCCCTGCCTAAGAGCGTACCCACTGAAGTAGGAAGGTCTTGTTTATAGGTTCATTCCTATCCCAAAGGGCACAACACCTGGCTGTGAACGGATAGAACCTTCCTCTAAAATACCAACACTTCCTTAAAATTATTTAAAATACAATCACTATGGCAATGGCCCTCCCTGAAAAGCCATAGCATTACTCCCTCGGTGTGTCAATTCAATGTGGAAATAACGATACTGTCCTTTTCTGTACAATGTTTTGATTTCTACTGATAGAAAGCGCTGTCAAAACTAGGCAATCATGACCAGTGAATCATTTCAGTCCAGGTGTTTTTAGATATTCAGAGAAACATATCTTACTACCAAACCTCCATGTTATTCTATTTTTCAATCGATACCATTTAGGATAAGCAACAACACATGYGATACATGCTTTCCCTCGTAGAAGACAAAGGCTTTATCCAAAAGTGCCCTCTTTACTTAAGTAACCAACGATGCTCAGTATTTAACAATATTATGTACACACTAACAACATTATGTATACATCCATGCATTGAAAAGAACTTCTCCTGGAGGTGAGTTAAAAATCGTATGCGACTAGTTTGGCTATTTGATTCTAAAGAGAACATAATTCAGAGGAATATTCACAKTCCCTAAAGATGCACACACCCCCTTTCCACACAAACACTGGTGCATGCACATTCCCTTCTCTTCTGGTGCCTGAATATATTTCAAGCTTTTCTCTATCTGGCTATTTTTACCTCTGTGTATATACTGTGTACGATCCAAGACCCTCAGAGGCAGATGGAATTTGGAGGAGGGCTCCCCCACCTACATTCCCGTTCTGCGCAGACAGTTTTCATTCATTCCGGCCAAATCCCATTTACAGACCTTTTGTTTCTTGAATTTCCTAATGCCAAATGCTCTCCCTGCTCTGCAGCTYGCCAGCAGATGATGCACAGAGATCTGTGCCCTGCCCCAGAGCTTTTCCATCCCAGAAACAGAACCAAACACATTTGCTCTCCTGCACCAATAAAGCCGTACTTGCTTTTGGGTCACATCAGCAAGCAAGGTCCTACAGGCACAATCCTTGCTTCCCCGGGGAAAAGTGCCCTCTAAAACTTTCTCCCCAAGTCAAACCAACCCTGCAGGAGTCTCCTTACCAGGAGGTATTCAAGCCTGCCGAAAATCTTCATGATGCCAGCTGCAAGGGAGGTTTTGCTGCTCTTGCCTAGAGAGCMGGGAGCAGCTCTGTGTGTCCTCTCTCTCCGTTCGCTCTCTAGAGTAGCATCTCTGCTAAGCACCGTGGGCTGGCAGGGAAGGAGGGATTTCTTTTTCAGCCCCTTCTCCTTTACCCCTCCTCCTCCTTTTTGGGAAGCTATAAGCTCTGCCGTTGGCTCCCGTCAAAGCAAGGGGCACYAGGCGAAGGAAGCCTGCTGGCCCCTGGGGACCACCTGCTTACCCCCTCCCCGTGCCTCCTATTCACAGGCAATCAGCTTAGAGCAAGGGCTAATTATCATACAGCTGTCACGGAGGCACAGAAGGGACTGGGAGAAGCCAGGCACCAGAGGAAAGTTGTCAGGAAGATGCTCACCGAACGCCTCCCTGACCTTAACAGAGCCAGGCTTGTCTGCCTTCAGCAGGGTCTGCTTCCCCCCGCTGCCGGGGCCACCCTTCGGGCAGCGATTCCACCCCTGCTCCACTGCGGGCACAGAAATGGGGGCGTTGAAGTGCCATATGGCCCCCGGTTCGTTATCGACCAGCTGAACTAAATGAAGCAGAGAGCTCTGCCTTGGCGCTCCGTCCTCCCTTCCCATGCAAACAGGSAACAGAAGCACAATTGCTTCCCCCGCTGCTCCGGACCAGGGCTCCAAAGGAGCTTCTATATAGCCCCGTATTCTTCCACTTTCAGGGACTGGCCCGTCAGTTTTGGTGCGRTGGAAGGATTCAAGAAGGTCAGGATCTGCCAGGGAGGACTGGTTTAAGCRTTACCATTTCTCGCCTCATTTCCCATGGGAAAAAATTCCTAGGCCTGTGTGTTCCAGTGCTAAGTTCTCCAAAATTCTTCTTCTAAGTGGTCCAACCTACACCAGGCCCTGTGTGTCTTTGTGCATCCATCTGAAGCAACTGAGCCCACACAGAAGCATACAAACTCATTACACGTGCGGTTTAAGAGAGTTTAGTTCAACACACAAGAGAAATGTGGGAAGCCACAAGACCATCTCCTCGGCCTTTGCAGAGATGTACTCCATACTGCAGTCCTTGCACACATGCACCCCGCACGGTCAGAAGAAAGGCACCCCCAGCCTTCATGCTGAAGCTCTCCTCTCTCTTTGCACAACAGGAGGAGAACTCAAATATTTATTGTAGCCCATAAAAATTGAGACTCCTCCTTTCCTCTTGCTGATTTTATTGGAACCCTTTTTGTATAGATGAGCATTATTTTTATATTAAGTGTGAAGCTGCAAATGGAGCTCTTTAAGGCTTTGGAGCTAGGAAGGCAGAGAGGGCAGTGGTTAAAATGACAGCTTGACATGATAGCTGCCCCAAAGGTAGCAGATGTTCCCTGAGGGAAGATGGGGAAAGGGTGGCATAGGAAAAAGGCACYTGAATTCCAGTATCAAAGAAAATAGTCAAGATTTGTGCCGAGTTTTTCTCTCCTACCGAATTTATTTTAATTAAAACAATAATGAAACAAAATGCCACAGACCACTTCCTTATGAACGTGGCTCTTAGAAGGCTGCCCTCCATGCCTCACAAAGCTGCCCAAAGACAATTCAGTGAGCAAGGCCCTATCTTCAGACTCTGCACAGCTCCCCCACCCCAAGAACACTTCAAAATGTATTATTTAAACTGGTTTCCCTCCCTTTCTGTCATGCCTTAGCAGGCTGTTTGGGAAGACACTGYGTTGAGGAAAAAAGGATACTTCTGCCACTCCTCTCTAATTAAGCATAACTAAATCTCCAAATTCTTCAAGAGACCAGAGGGAATTCTGGGCTCAGCATGAAGACATATATTCAAACACGTGCTGTGCTCCCTTTGGAGATGCTGAGATGCTCACCAGATGCAGACTGCCATGCTCCATTGCAAAGGCAGGAGCAACACTGACTCAGAGCAGCTGAAAAGCAATCTCATAACATTTCCAGGCAGGAAGCTTTAAATCCTAAATTGCAGTAGGGATGTCCAGCTCTCTTACAAGCTTATGCACACAGAGAGCCACAGCTCTATGCATATGTATCCTGATGAAGAGTAATTGCTCGTTCTCCCTCTTGGAACCTGACGTCTCCTTCATTCCCTGCTAGTCCAGTCAGCAAAGCCACGTAACGAGATTTAACTGCAAGGCACTGCGCTAGAGAGATTTTCCATGTTCCCTCGAATGAAGTCATCACTCCAGCAGAGTCCCAGGGGAACGGAGAGTTCACAAATGGATTTACCCCTCCCCCAGAACACTCAACCAAAGGGAGCATACGCACAGGGAATGCCTGTCATTAGCTTTCAAATCTGGTTACGTTTCCATTTCATGGGTTATGACATTTTTGAGAGAGAGCATTAGAAAGAAAACAACGGCCACTTAGATTCCTCCTGTTGAGAAGTATTGATCCACCCAAGTGCCTGCCAGATACGGACTCCTCAGCGGTTCCCACTCAGGGCTTGGATCASGAACAGCTACTTCTCAGCTCCGAGCCCAGACTGCAGAGTAGAGGGAACTGAAATCTTACTTTAGCCCAGGACTGAAAACAACTTCGATGAGGATGAAACCAAACTCTTTTGAAACTGGGCTTTAAAATTACATCTCCAGTGTTCAGGTTACAGCACTAATGCCACRGCAAGGTTTCTTTGTTTTGCTTTCAAAGGCAGAATTTAGTAAATATCCAGAGCAGCAAAGTGCTAATTCTGAGCAACGAAGATGCCAGAAGAAGGAAATACATGTGGGTACTCACCTGCAGGAGRGTCTGCAGGGGCAGGTCAGCAATCCATGAAGAAGAGAAGGAAAAGAAAAAAAAAAAAAAAATTAGTTGATGTTTCTACAAGCCTCAGATTTGGAATCATTCCTAGATGAATGTCTGGAAAATCAGAGCCCGCGTTAACCAAAGATGCCTCCCTACTGAAGGCTCAGACTTGCTTGATAATAAATCCTATTATCTTGCCTGTTCATGGTGGTTACTCCCAATTACCGCAGGTGAGAGCRCACACACACAGCGGGTTACCATAGCCCAGCTGAAAACACCAGCTTGCTCAGCCATGGCAGCTCTATTGCTTGGGTCCCCATGGACCTTTCCAAAGTTACGCTGCTCGAGGCTGTAGCCACGTCATGTCACAGGAGCGAAGCAGGAATCGTCTGAACTGCAGTTTGGAGCCGACTTGCGTGAAAAAAAACTTCACTGCAGCACACTCCTCTCTCAATAGCAGTGGGGTCCTGCTCTTTCTCCCCCACCGACCCATTCACATCACTTCTGTACAGCGTGAGCTCCTTACGAATGACGAAAAGGCCCTACAGCAAGCCCTGTCTATGGTACCAAAGAGCGCATCCACTCGTTCGTCTGCTGGATGATTTGAAGGGACTCTGGCCGTCTGGCAGGGCTGGGCACCCAGGCGTGCTGCCATACTGCTGCCTCACCACGGGACAAGGCGGCGAGAGGCCGGGAGAAGTGTCAGAAGGGACACGCTAAYGCTGCAGCAGCTGGAGATCATAGGGCTTGCCAGACAAAAGCTAGCTTGCTCAGCCAGAGGAAGGATGCGAGCCTGGCGGGGGGGGAGAGGGAGAGAGAAGGTGGGAGAAAAGTGCTCTAGCCTCTCTCCAAAAGCAGCTCTTCTATGCAGTCAAGTGGTTTTCACAGGYGATTACAACCAACTACATCCACTCCTCTACCTCAGAGCTTTTTACAGAGCATGAATCTTTCAATCTTCCCACATCCTCAGTAGCAAAGGAGGAGACAAAGCATAGAAGGAAGGCTGGCTCAGAGGCAGAGCAGGTCGATGGCAGTGCTGGGAAAACAACCCAGGTGCCCTGCCCCATGGGGTCCTCCCCGTGYCCCTCTGCCTTGTGCACTCAGATGTGTCAGCAGCTGAATGCCCTGCATTTGATCAGGCCTACCGACTAGCTAGACCTCCCAGCATCCACGTGGTTATTACTCTCACCTCAACAATTTCTGYTGCTACTGCTCCAGGCTGTGAAGGACTAACCCAGCAAGGTCCCTCATCAGATGGCAGTTGCCACTGTGTGATCCAGACAACCGCACTGAGGGACCGAAATGCTGCTTGCACCAAGCTGCAGCCCCAGGACTCACCCTCTGCTGTATCAGCGCGTGCTTGTGCTCCATCTCCCTCTTCTCCACTGCAGAATCAATCACCAGCTGGTCCAGCTAAAGGCAGGAAGGAGAACACCAGGTATARAAGTCAGGAAGGAGGTTTATGAGCCACTGTCCATCTCTGCTTCCCTGCTCTGTGATTACACCAGCCCTACCTAAGATGAGAAGTCCCCARTAGAGGGGGAAAGGGCTGTGTTTGGGTGTGCACTGAACGTAGCCATAGCTCTTGGCTGCCACCCCATAGTGCAGCATCACTTATTGAGCATCCAACAAGCACGATGCTCTGACCACTCCCTGATTACCAAGTACGGTAGCTGAATAGGAAAGAGGATGTCCTTTCAGGGTGAAGGAATACAAACAGGCAGATTGAGTCAACCATATTCCCTATCCCCTCACCTCTGCAGCTAGTTTCTTCATGTAGGGATCCAGTTCATGGAGAAGACTGTAGCCCTGCTGGAARAAGGTGTACTGGGCATGCATGAAGGACAGCATCTGGGGAGGGAAACAACAGCAAGGTCAGAACAGGTTCTGGGACAAAATGAGTGTGAAAAGTCCTTATCTCTTATTACCCACAAACAAGTCTCTTCAAGGTCTAACCCTTTCCCTTCCCAAAGCAATCTATCCAKTAGATGCCTCTCCCTCTTCTCCTTTCTTCCTCTCACAAATCCTTCCGCACTGTTGGGCAACCCCTGTTGTGAGCACAAAGCAGTAAAAGCAGTGTCCTTCACCCCTGAAAGTCCCCTCCAGTTCTGGCCTGTGGAGTATCTTGCTGGTCCTTCATTCTCCCCTCTTGTTAGCATACCTGCAGCCCCCAGAGCAGTCCCAGACAGTATCTCCAGGGCAGACCGAGGAGTCGGTATGTCGACCCATGCAACCTGAAATGGAGAGGGCTGCCTTTCATTGAGTCACTGAGAGCAGCCACAGAAAACACAGAGAGCCCTTACCGCATCCAGTATTTCAAACTTCTTCTTGGCCTGCAGGACATTGATCTGTGAAGGAATCAAGAYAAGAGTCTCAGCATCAGCAGCATCAAGCAGTTTGGCATGGAGATCTAGGTACGGACAACTTGCTGCAATACCCCTAGCAGCAAACCACAAACTACTGAAGGGCAGTTCCAGAAAGCCAGTTTCTGAAAAGACAGTTCTGGTGAGTTCCAGGTGGAATAAAAAGGGAAACAGCATAGATGCATTTTCTGACCTGGGCTGCTACTGATTAAGGTCACTGCTAGGTGTGTGTCTGTACATAGGCTGACAACAAACAGTGATCCTGGTGTGCAATTTGGTATCACATGAAGGAGATGTTTAATCTATCAGGTCACTGCTTTGATTTCTCTTGGCAGGCTGAGAGGTACCAGTGTAGTGTTATGGGGTTTTTTCAGTATTCATAGCGAAGCCAGCCAGGAAATTGTGGGTACCTGTGGGTACCTATGTCCTCAGTGGGCACACCCTTTGCACACCCATTTTTCTTGGAGAAAAGTGCGTGCCTGACTGCCCCGGAGACCCTCACATCCCTTCCACACAGAAGCAGCAGTAGCTCAGGATTTCCTGCGCCAGCCCTGATGTGCTTGGGCTCCTGGGGTGGAAGAAGAGGCCTTCCAGCACATTCAGGCTTACACCTCTTCCCTGGCCCGGRAAGAACAGCAGTCCCTCGTGCAACAGCAAGATAGCATTGCTTTGGAAATGCACCCTGCAAAAGAACCAGTTTGGAGCATTTACTGTGAGGACAGGAGGGCCTGGCCATTCCTTGATTCCTCCAGCAGGTGCTCAGCAGAGTGGTTATAGAATCATAGAATCATTTAGGTTGGAAAAGAACTCTAAGATCATCAAGTCCAACCATTAACCTAGCACTGCCAGGTCCACCACTAAACCATGTCCCTGAGCACCACATCTACATGTCTTTTATTGCAAATCTCCTTTAACTGGGGACAAAGGCAAACTGTGAGACCTAGTACATTTCTCTGATACTGGGCCAAGGATCTGGAAGTGAAAAATATCCCTGAGATATAAAAATAATAATAAAAAAAAAAAGTAAGAGGCTGAGAACTGCTGCAATTAGCACTGAAGAAACTGTCAAACGTAGCAGAAGGTTTCGATGGGGCTTCAGCTGTCAGTGTCATGAATAACGCGTTACCATGACAGACAATTGGTGCCAGTGTGTTAGTAACTCATTTATAAATGCAGCATCAGTTTGCTTAGAMGCACGATGCTTGCAGTAACTGAACCTAAAACTAGGTAGAAGTTACCAGAGGGCAGCTCGCGGGCGCCTGTCACCCTTCTGCTTGGAACAGCATCCGTGAGGCATGCCACGATCCCCTCCTGATTCTGTACTAGGCAACCTGGTCATCAGCTCCAGCAACACAGGAGGGGAGACAAAGTAATTCAGGTATATCCCCAGCCTCCTAGATCCCTCCTTTCCACACCCTGTATACTAGGTTAAAAAAAAACAAAAAAAAAAAACCAAAACAAACAAACAAACAAACAAACAGGACTGGAACTAGTAACCCTGCTTTATACCAATGGACAGTTTCTCCTCCTGGCCATTTATAGTCATAAACCAGCCACTATAATAATGGAAATGCRCGACATTACAGTGAAAAGTCTTGCTCTGAACTGTGCTTCACTGGGTCCTGGTCCTTTTGGCTCTCTTCAAGGTGTGCGAGTAATCCTTAAAGTTTGGCCATGCCAATTTTAGGCCTGTTGACAAAGTCAAAGACGATGAAGATGAGTTCTGCAAGGTGTGAAAGGTGCAACAGATCCATAAGACGGGGTCTGTCTCTCTGGAGGCTGGAGAGAAAATGAAGGATGCTGGTTGGAAGATTTTCTGCATCCAGCATTTGCATGAGGACCAACTGGGACTTTTCCGCCAATACAGTGCCCTCCATAGCTGATTCTGCCATGGCAAATTCTGGGACTTGATTTTTGCTGTGAGCCAAGTTATCCCTCTTCCCAGGTATCTGAGTTGGGATTTGTGGTGGGAAAGCTTAACTTACAGCAGTTAGGATATAGTTTTAATTCATTATGAGGGGGTGCCCTTCAGTTGTGTGGACATTCAGGGTCAGGAAAAGACCTCCTTTCAGATATAAAAGAATAAAATGATAACTCTCCTCACTATATCCTTAATTAAATACCAAAGGATGCCTGGACAAGCTCATGTCTATGCATTTCAAAACTGATTGATTTAGAGTGGTACCTTGCAGTAGACCAACAGGGAAACCTCCCCAATATTGGATCGGCACATTAAAGGAACTCCTCTTCTTTGTCAGTGGGAGAAATGGAGGGAGCTTACTATAGTGTGACCTTGCCAGCAAATACAGTTACATTCATCTCTAAAATCCTAGATGCAAAAAATTTCTATCCTAGAGGAGGATCAATTATATGCATGATTTATACTTAAGRGGAAAGCATTGCCTTTCTACCCGCAGCTGCCAGAGCACGTGACATCAGAGACCATCTCATAATCAGACAGAACATGCTGGCAGATGGTCTTAGTTTGGTGCTGCAGGAGTGACAGCTAGTGGAGACACACATGGATCAATATTAACACTCARTTTGTCTGCTTAATACACCCACTGCCTGAAAGGACAGACTTGACACGAAGCCTATGAACGATTCAAAGAAAAATCCTTGACCATTCTGGGYGCAGTAAGTGAGTGTTCCTGCTGGAAATCTCCCACTGGGAAGAGAAATTCAGTCTAAGGCAGYGTGTTTAATTTCTCTTACTGAAAAAATGATTAAGGTTTCCCTTCTCAGGTACACTGTAGCATTTTTAGGAAGGAGAACATGTCACAGACATGAAGAGTCATGTGAGTGCCATGCAAAGGCATAAACATAGGTAAGCACACATTCCCACACAGGCTCACAGCATAGTACAGGTTGGAAGGGACCTCCCGAAATTATCCAAACAATTGCCTGGGCAAAGCAAGACTGACTTCAAAGTTAGATGAAGTTGCTCAGAGCCTGGTCCCGCTGACTGTGAATCTCTTTGGGTCCCTGTTCCAGTGCTGCACAACTCTGAAAACTTTTTTTGCCCTATATTCAACTGGAATTTCCACTGTTGCAACATACGCAGGTATGCACCGTGCGCACACACGTGTGGACACACATCCACCCATCCAGATTCATGCTTGCGCATGCACACACATCCATCTGGAGTTTCAGGCACGAACACAAGGACGCACACATGGATGTTTACGTGTCAGACATCTGCCCTTAAGGACATGTTCTACAAGCAGAATATGATTTGTAGAGAACACTTGACAGTGTGTGTTTGGTCCCTCACTTTCAGTAGACTCTGAAACTACTGTTCTGCCAGGCTCTCTGGAGAGTTATAAAGATCAAAGCAGCTAGGGATCTGGGGAGGAGCCTCCCCTCTCTTACACCACTTATACCGACATCCTGTGACTATTTCAAGCAGATGTGACCAGCTACAGAACTCACAGCCCCACCAGTGAAGGTCCTCTCATCCCAGCACAGCCCACGCTTTCATATAGACAGGCTGGATTATGCCAAAAGGCAGCTCAAAGAACCCCGGCACCTACTGCAGTACAGGGCTTTGCCAAGCCACGCATGGGTTCCTCGTGGTACAACTACACCAGCGCCTGGAACTAGAGCAAACCTTGGTGGTTTCAYGCTCCATCACACACCAGTCCTAAGGACTCCCTGCCTCAGGGGGCAGAGGGCAAAATGTCCGATGGATTAGYAATCCAGTACCCTTTTGAACCCAATTGTAAGACCCTACTTGCCCTCTCTCATCCCCCAACTTCTTCATTCCCTCAGTAGATTATTTAGCAATTCGCCTGTGATGTCTTGTTCCGTACTGGGAAATCCAGCCAGAGCTGGGGGCACAGACACCAACCTGCAACACATAGTCTAGGGCCAGATGCCGGAAACACTTTCTGGTTATGGTCAAGGTGCCTGTTGCCTCCTCCACTTCATGGGGCTTGTGCCGAGGTGCCTGGGCATTCTTCACCAGCGAAATCTCCATGTCCTCTCGCACCTTGTCAAACTGCTTCTTGGTTTCCTTGAACTTCCGGACGTCACTGGAACCCAAAGAAGATGAGATGGTGAGAATCACTGCTACAAAGCAGCCAGAATACTGCTGATACCAGCAGAGCAGGGAGAGGCGCAACCAGATACACTATGATCTCTCAGAAATCCTGCTCCAGATGCCATTGGGATCCTAACCCACCCCACCAAGCTCCACCGTGTCCAGCTGGACTGACTCCAGATTAACTCTAGATAGTCCTTCTTTAGAGACAGTTGGCAAGGAAAGATATTGGACCTTACATACTGCCTTCAAAGCCTTAATGAAATTCTCCAAGAACAGCATCCAGAAAGCCATGCCAGAGGTCATCCAGCCCTAAAGACAGTCCACAATTGCCCTCAGAATAAGTGGTGAGCAGAACATTTCAGAACCTACCTGTGAAAACACACGCTTCATATCTCACTTTGTGAAAGGAATAGAACCAGCTACTTTTCAAATTCAGGACAGGGCATTCAACGAGGGCAGCCAGGCTGTGCACGTGCATCTCTAGCTGATTCTGTCTTGTCTGACTGTAAAATCCAGACATTTGACTACTCTTTTCCCCTTTTATAATAGGCACATTTATTAACATTTGCATTCGGAAATACACAACCCACAATATGAATTTTCGAAGTTTTATTTACGCCTGGAGACCTCACATGGGATCAGGGGTCCGCTTTGCAAGGGCAGGGGGGAGGCTGTAAAGGCATAGCAACAGGCAGGGTTTTTTTAGCTTGGTTGGTTGKTTTTTTTTAATTAAMTAGCAGGTACCATTCAGGCAGGMTTTGATTTGAGTTGCATGACCACCAAGAAGTGAGGACAGCAATTCCTGAAGATCAGCTCTTACAAGTGGCCCTGCTTCCTCAGGAGCTGAAAGCAGCAATGCTGATTTACAGCAGCTGTAACACAAACACTTATTTTCTGTCCAGGGGAGCTCTGTTTACCTCAGTTATAAATTGTTATAACTTAAAGTAGTTAAAAACTGTCAGGAAATAAGTAGCATTCACTTATTCTTTGCCCTAGGGAAGACGAAGAGCCTCAGTTGAACATGACAGTCAGACAGTCAATGCTGAACTCTGCCCTGTRGCAAATTGTTTGAAGTTGCATATACTTATATATGGATCAGCCTCTGGCCAGGAGAGTCTGCCATGGGCCAGCACAGTAAGGATAAATGAAAATAGAGGTGATTGGATTACTGTTCTGGTGGTTGTTGCTTCTTCACATTGCCCTCAATGCTCAGGGCTGCTGAGTTACGTGGCCACCAAGCTCCATTCACAGGAAAATAACAGGGTCGTTTTTTGCATTTTTGGGTCACTTGCAGCAAAGGGCTGTGAGGATTTTACATAGCTTTTGATCCAGCTTTGGATAGAATGGCTTCCTCATCTGTGCATATCCCCAGTGGAAAGGTGCAGGAGTTTGGAGGCACGTGATACTGCTGGAAATTCTCGGCTAGCTCTAAGCCAGGCTGCAGCAGCATGACTTAGACTCAGGACTTAGCTAATAAAAGCCTCCTACTCGGCAAGGTCTGTGGCTTGGTAACGTGCTAAGGCAGTCACAGGGCATTTGGCTACTGACCCCATGGGTAGGGCAAGCTGACTTCTCCTGTGTGTACCATGTAAATAAACCAGGCAAAGACCTTCAGGGCTTGGGGACAGGGAGGGCAGGTTAGAGGGTAAATATCACCCTCTCATAGGTATGAATCACCACGCAAGGGCACAGTTCCCATTGTCAGCCAGGGAGTTGCAGATTGGCCCTAGCTGGATTATTCAAAATGGTCCCAAGCATAGAAATTATTTTCCAACCAAGGGCAGGAGCAATGCAAAGATCAAAGCACCAGGGCCTGCAAGCGCAGGGGTTGAGCAGTACAAGTGCAAAAAAGAGTAAGTTGCAAAGATGCTGAAAGGATGCCAGACACCAAATGAAGGTGAAATTCCCCCTTCCGACGGCCAGCTTTAAGCAGATTAAATCTGAGCCCATCAGAGAAATGATTATAGAGAAAGCAGAGGTAGGGTGAGTGCTAGGCAAGAAGATGGGGGATAAGGAATGGGGGGGTCAGCTAGGGACTCCCTCCATCAAACCACAGAGCCGCTGAGGGATTCACAGTCAATTGGCAGCTCCCATGGCAACCAGTCCTGCTTAGCTGAAGGCCTCGGTTGCCTCTCTGACCTACATCCACAGCTGCCTCGGGAGCCCATGCTGCACTGGGTACCTGCCCTGGGGAAAAGAGGCACTTGGAGGACACACGTTAATGCAGCAATGGTAGGGACAGCCTGCTGAGAGGCTTGGTCAAAGGTACAGACCGTCCCCATCCACTTAACGTCCTGGGGCCAGTCCTTCTGCACCTCAGGCCTGCCATGTGCAAGTTAAGGTCCTTAATATGCAATATTCTGCATTGCTCACACCAGGGCATTGTAAACTTGCTTTCCATTAGCAAAGAAGTCCGAACCAGTGGTCAAACTCCAAGTTGAAGGCACAGTGATGATCAGCTGCTCCCTCCACACAACAAGAGCCTTCCTGTCTGTGAGTCTCATCTTCCAGACAAATGCTCAGGTTACTCCAGAAGAGCAGGGCTGCTGTACTTTTGAGTGACTTAAGCATGACGCATGGGGAGCTAAGAACACAATGGTTCTGCTGGACTCCAAAGTTATTTAGCAGCAAAGTTCCCCCCTTCTGCAAGCATGCACTCATTTAAACCACTACTGAAACCTTGCATCAAACATAAGATAACGTAAGATGCAGAGCTGGCCCCGCTCTGCAGGGACCTGAACTCTGGGATGAGTTTAACCTAGAGGGTCAGTGAGAAGCAGCGAAGATGGGCTCTGCAGATGAGCTTTACCAGACTTSGGGATGATGCTCTGATCTGGAAGTCTGCCTCTTGTCCAGATTTAGCTATGAGCTGGGAACAGGATGAAGACATCTGGTTGACAACAGAGCAACCAAATGATAGTGTAGCAAGATGACAGCAACAGCCATCACACAAACCAGATCCTTTCCTCTGCCCTTCAGCGTCTCTTCTGCTCCAAGCAGAGCCTTCAGTAGTTGTGTGGAGGTTGTAGTTCTGTTTCCAGTGCACAAAGGACAGGTACAATGGAAGTTCAAGTAGCTGAGGACCAAACTGATAAGACAAGTACTCACTCTTTCACAAAATTGTGCAGCTGCTGCCGGACGGACCTCTGAGCCTGGTCAAACAGGATCTGAAAGAAAAGAGAGGGAAAAGAATAGCAAATATTTTTGCAACATGGAAACATTGAGGAGTCAGAAAATCCATGAATGCTCTCTAGGACCTTCAGTGTGAGGGACTCAGCATTACTCCAGGGTTTACTGGTGTCCATTACTTGATGGCTGTCATAACGGATCATTTTTTTCTGTAGCTGCAGCACTCCCTTACAAGTGCAGAATTCCTGCACCGCAGGTTCCACAGCCAGTGCCAGGGCTCTAAATATCCCAAAGAGACCTGTGCCACCAACATACCTTCATAAGAGGAGTGTTTGTAGGAGCAGTTGCCTTCATAGTCCCCACTTTGAACTGTCTCTCCCAAGCCTCGAATTTCTCATTTTGCCAGAGGAGGGCACTGTCACCTCAACACTGCACCACTTAGGGAAGGAGACAGGAACAATCGCTGAAGGTACATCACAGCCAGCCACACGCTGATGAACATGGGCCAGAGGTCCAAGCATACGGTACAAAGAGACTTAGTTCCTGCAAGTCTTTTAAGTTTTACTCTCCTGTCTGTCCCTCACAAAAAAATGGACCCAAGCCCATTACTCTACACCCTCTGCCCATCTCATCTTCCTTTAAGAAATGTTCTCCCCCTACCCTCTGCTAGATGCTGAACAGCAGTGTCTGCTCAGATCCCTCCCATCCATCTCTGACAGGCATGATTACAACTAACTCCATATTTCAGACAYGCATTGGGATGACACAGCATTTTGGCTAATGGGGACCAGATGGGCAGAGGCTCCCAGACCACATAGCAACTGCAGCAGGAGGTACACATCGTCCCAGGGCTACAGAGAAAAACCACTGGCCACGCTGCAGCCAGCAAGAGCGGYCCACAGAGAATGGACAGGGACCCCATTTCATCCCACCATCAGGAACACAAGGCCTGGGCACTGGCCCAAAACTTAATGATACCCTGAAACATCACGGTGCTGGGACCTGGCATCGCTACAGCTGTTTGGCATGAGTAACCCTGGCTCATTTGCTCCAACATAACACTSTGTCCTGAGCAGCCAATTTAACCTAGAGGGGTCCTGGAACACGCAACGGTAGCTGTGTCTGTCTTCCTGTGGATGCAGTCACCAGAAGCAGCGTTTCCCAATCCGGCATTTGGCCTTGCTTTCTCTCCTGAAGTGACCAAAGCCCTTTCAGGGGAGGCTGCCTGAGCCCACAGAGTGTGAGGGGCTGTTCTCAACCAGGGAGTCTGAGGCTGACACAGGACTTCGTCAAGGCACCTTCTCTCAGCAAGCAGACCGTATGAAGCCCTTCGGATTAAAACAAACAGCTTTTTCCAGTTCGCTTCCCCCCCCCCCCTCCTCTTTGTGGCAAGCTTGGATTTCCAGTGGGAGTTTTTTGGGCAGCTTCCCTTGACACCCCATCTCTCCTTTTCTGGCCACCTTCTCTGCTTCACTACACCGTTCAAGTAAGACCCAGAGGTGGTGAGCACCTCTGGGTCTCCTGGCTTTTTCCAAGAGGCAGGAACAGTCATTTTAGACCATTTACAGTGAAAAAGAGCCGGCAATACCTAAAGCAGCAGCTTTTTGTGAGGAGGTGGTGGGTTAACCTTGTCTGACTGCCAGGTGCCCACCAAGCCACTCTCTCACTACCCCTCCTCAGCAAGACAAGGGGAGAAAATAAGATGAAAAAGTTCATGGGTTTAGATAAGGACAGGGAGATCACTCAGCAGTTACCATCACAGGCAAGACAGACTTGACTTGGGGAAGATTGATTTAATTAATTGCCAGTGAAAAAGAGGATAGTGAGATACAAGAACAAAACTAAAACCACCTCCCCCACTGGAGCATGATCCGCGTTCCCAGCCTGCGCAGCACTCTGTCCACAACACCAAGATCTTGGCAGGCACTGCAAGGATCCGACATGTGACATACTCTGAGGTGGTCACAAGCTTTAACCTTCTCATGCCCCAAAGTAATCCACTAGCAAAACCACTCCGGTTCGTTCCTGACCCTTCCTTCCAGTGCCAACAGACTCAGACAGACACAGATGTCCTCCCTACCTAACATCTCCCACGAGGAGACAAGCAAGCCATGCTTTTGACRCTACACAGGTGTAGTACTCCAAACAGAATGCAAAGCACTCTGCGTAGAAGCAGCAGCATTGGCTGCAGAGCCTCAAACACATTCATTATGTGTATGGCTGCAGCCAAGGACAAAGCAAGAAACATGCCAGGACTAGTTGAGTATAAACAGCCATGAACCGCCTCTAAATATGAACAGATGCAAAGCAAGGGGGAAAGAAAGAAAACCCCAAGACCACCCAGCTTTGTGTTTTTACCAATGTAAATTATTTACTGCTCTTGGCATCCATTCGCTCTCTCCAACGGCACTCCAAGACGCATTGGCCTGCAACGTTTCCCATGGAGCAGCTTCCCCCAGTGATGTTTGGGCATTGACAATGCTTCCCCGCACTCATGATACCATGCAGGGACAGGCAAGMAGCAAGAAAGCCATCTGGTTCCCACCTGCACCTACATCTGGAAAGTTTCCATCATTGGTTTCCGCCAAGATGACACATTTGCTTAGGATCAGGGAAAGGAAGGGACACCGTTGTGTCATACTCAGGACTGCAGACAAGTACCCTGGATCATTCCAGGGAAGAATGGATTCCAGGGTCCATAAAAATCAAACCACRCAGCTAATGAACAGGGCTTCCTCAGCTTGATAAATGGCAAATCTGGGCTACACAAAGCTACGATGTGGACGGGAACCAGTGTGACTGAAAGGCTTCACAGGCTGTTCCCTGTTGTGTGGTGACAAGCAGACACCACGCTAGGCAGTGCTAGGCTGGAGCACCTACACCCACCTTACCGTTCCTGCCTGAAAAAATCAGCTCCCAGCTGGTGCCCCAGGGTACTGCATTGCAAGAAGGAAGCAAAAATCCGCTGAGCACTCGGTACGCAGGACAAACCGAGCAAGGTCCCAGGCCAGGCTGATCACCCTGGAAGGAGGATACTGCCCTTCTGTGGTAGTCAGGAAGGCTCTGMGCACCGGTGTCTGGCTGGAAAAAGGACAGATGCTTTGAACAGCACAAGTGAAGCATTTAAAGAAGGTAAATTTAAACAGGGAGGCACTCTCCCCGCAGGGCGCTTCCAGGCCTGCGTGCAATGCTCTTCTCCTGCCGCAGCACGGGCTTGTTCTCAGGCTGCCTAGGAAGAAGAATTAACTGAGGTTTCAGTCCAGGTTTAAAAACCAGAGCTCAGGAAACTGCTCCTTACTGAAGTTGTTTACCGAGAGAGAATTGACCACATGAGCAGTATTCCTATGCCTGTGGTACAGSGACCTATGTGGAATTGTAATTTAAATATGTCTGTATCAGAACAGAACTGCCCACACGAGGAAGACAGGCCATATATACCCCTCTCCCGCTCTGTGATACTCCTCTCCCCTGCTCCCGTTACTCACGCACTGAGCCCCCCGCCGCTGTGACGGAGCCCTTCCTTCCAGTCTGYGCTGATTCATACTGGGGCAGGGGTTGCCAAGCGGTTTGTGAGGGGATACCAGGTAATGAGTATGCCTTGCCTGCCAGCAGCATCTCTGCTGAGAAGCATCCTATGATACCAKCATTACTTTCATTGCTTCCTCGTTAATTTTGCCAGGCAAGATCACCAGGGGAATATTTTCAAGTGGGTCTTCCATTCAATTTTCAACGCAAAATAAATAGAGTTTTAAGAGCTACAGTTTCAAATATAAAATCATCCCTTGGCTTCTTCTCCTCTCCCAGAAATACTTGGAACAAATCATTTGTTTTAAGATTTTCCAGACCAAATACCACCCCACCCTCTCTCTTAGCTTCCACCAAGACATGAGAAGTCCAGCCTATGACTCACACACATCTGTGCCTGAGGAGGGTCAGCACGAAAGAAGGGAGTTACCACAGCTCTCCCCCAACARCAGCAAAAGGCTAGATCCTACATTCCACCTTCCCAGCATGGGTTGCTAAGGAAACGGGATAAATCCAAACCTGTGTTTGACAGGGGGCTTAGGAATTTCACACCCCCAAGAAATGAATGCAAGTTCAGTGACGCAGGATGTTATTCCTGGAACTGCAAGCTTAAAAATCAAGATAGAGGTCATCCGAGATCCAAAGGGATGCCACTGCTACAGCACTCCCACACGACTCCCTGCAGAGCTTACAAGAGAAGAGGCGATCCCACCAGGCTCCAAAGCAAAGCAGAAGCTAAAAAGAAGGAAGATTGCCTGGCTGTGGACTGCTTCTCTCAGCACTTACATGCATGAAGTTCAGAAGTAGGACATCACAGCTGCACATGGGAATAGTGCTTGAGTAGAGATTAAATGTAGGCAATGGCATTTGTGGTGGGAATTTGTCAAGGAGCCACAGAGACCACTGGACCAGGAGCTGTAACAGTTGGCAGGGGCCTCACCAGCCAAGGCTCTACCCCACCACACCAACAAAGCAAGGCAGGTCCAGGGATGGTGGCCAGATTCAACCAAGAACCCAGATCATCAGGTAAGTTTGAGGTGAGGTGATGAGGCAGGTCCRAGGCCRAGCTAGGAAGTCRGTCCACATATCAGAGTCAGGCCAGAGATTGCCAGGCAGATCCATGGTGACAAGGCAGGTCTAGCATCAAGATAGRAAAAAAAAAATCAACCTGGCAGTTGGGATCACCAGGGTCCATAGCTGRGTATGGCTGTAGCTGAGCTGGAGACCTGTGCTCCTACAGCACAGCTCAAACTRAGACTGAAAACCCGGGGCAGAGCTTAAATGGAGTGCCTGGGCCCACGGGTGGAGGGTGTGGGTGGAGGTCCCAGGTGAAGCTGGTCAGGGCCRTTAAGGTCTATTAGTGCACCGAGAGCCATAGCCCCAGATGAGATCAAGGTCACTAAGTGAGTCAGCCGTTCTCCTGCATCAACCGGCCCTAGTTGATGAGACGAAGGGTGTGGASCTTCCTCTGCAGCTGCCTGACATATGGACAAAGACAGCTCTCCCTCCTCCAGCTCCGCCAATTCACCACCCCAGCCACGGCAGTCGTCAACTGCATGAGTCACATCTCCACGCTTATCTCTCTCATGGCCAGTCTGGAGGCCTCRTTCTCACCGATGTCCCCAGAAACGGTCTGGAGACTGGTTTATGTTGCATTTAAATGAGGGTTGGTTGTCTGGTGGCCTGGGAATCAGAGCCAGATCCTTTWATCCGGTTTCGGGAACCCTGTCCCACAGCAGTCTCCCGAACTAGGGGCACTGCAGTGTGTCTGTGAGAGAGGGAGGCAGCTACGGGGARGCCGGCCGGTCAGCTACAGGGCTGCCCGGACATGATTCTGTAGGCTACCTCTGAGCATCTGCTGGGGAACAAAACTGACCACAGCCCCCAGCCTGCAGAAAGTGATCATCCGTAATCCGTATGTCAGCCTTCCTGTCAGACACCCTGCTCCCCAAAGATGGCCCATTCTGCCAATAAGCCCCTTGTGCTGATCAAACACGGCACCGTTAGGACTGCAGTGGCTTTGGCAGTCTGTCCTGGATTCTCCACCTCTTCCTCTTCTCTTCAACTACCTGTCCTGCCGCAGAGTTGCAAAGAGGTTTTCCAAGACCTGGGTGCTTTTTTGTTCTATCCAAACAAGAGGTGTGGTGTGCCTGACAGAGCTTTGGRAAGAGCATGTGAATACCACTTCAGCTGCTCAAATAACAAAATAAAACTCAACAATGACAGCATACTGTACATTTTCCCCTGATTTCATATTCCTGCAGTTTACTTCTCTTTCATTGCAGCTTGTAGCAGCTGAATATAGTAACCTAAGGGGCAGGAGGGCCAGGCAGAATTCAAGCATCCTTTGTTTGGCAGGGGATGCTTAAATAACTTTTATTCCTGTCTGGCTATATGATTTGGTCCTACATCTCTTGAGCGATGGCCCACCAGATAAATGCCACCCATGAACAGCATTCCRTCTGTGATGCCTTTGTAATACAGCTCACTTGAGGATTTGTGCTCTGGAAAACAAGCCGACAACACTACTTCTATTACACATGTCGGATGTCAACACAGCCTAAGCCTAACTTCTGAACCAAGCTGAAGTTGAGTCTCTCTCAAGAGCTCCAGTTTGTGCTTAGGTCAAAGGACATTTGTTCCTGCCCCTTACGTATTATTGAAGCTGCTTCTCTCCCCTAACTAGAAAGCGGATGTCCTAAGATATTCTAGAAACAAAGAAACTAGTCTTTCTGAAACCCAGAATGCAGCACTGAGCTCGTGTTAACTGCTAGACTGGTATCAAACTTCAAGGGCAGCAGCTCACTAAAGTCTTCTGGACTAGTGTAATGCCACCGCGCTAGGACACAATGGCAAAAACTGTGAAGCCATGAGATGACAGAAAGCATCTCCCCTGCCAGATGGCAACCCTGCATCCACAAATGATATCCCTTACTGGGGTAGCTTGATGCACCTGGCCTGTCCCAAGTGCTGTCAGAAAATGCAGGTGGTCCACCCAACCCTATGGAGAACAGGCAGCTTGGAAGCACTCTCCGCTTTCACCGCCTTCTTCCCTCCCCCTGAACTCCACCACTACCCTCCACCCATGACATCTGCCATCTGCCTCACTGACTCATCACAGCTTGGGTGGCTTTTCTTCTTGTCAGCAMGAAATGCTTCCCTGGCTCGCCCAGCACAGCTACATCTCCCCTGCAAGCTGCTACCGCTCCTGCCGGAGGATCCCTCTGACGTAGCTACAGTGATTTACGGCAGACAGGAAAGCTTAGGACTTAATGAAGCTCAACACAGCGCTGCCTGGAGTAGTACTGATGAGGGCAATGTTGAYGTTACATCTTCTGAGCTGGGAAGTACCTGGTGCTGCTGAAAATGCACTTAAGGGGCTCAGCCAGAGTAATCCTATCACAACAGCACTTTCACTTGCATCCTTTCACTTTTCTTATCTTTCTCATCACACAGAGAGAGGGAACTGCATGGAAAAGAGCCTTGATGTGTAAACGTGACAAGGTTGTGCCGCAGATCCTGGTATTTCCTTCCAAGGCATGTGTGGGGCAATAGGCTGGTGGGAAAACTGCCTSCCATTCTTTGACAGAGCCAGGGATCATTGCATCCCCACATTCCCTGCCTCTTGCCCTTGTATAACCTGGAGCCTCCCCTTCCCTAGTTCCTTGGAAGTGGATGCTGACAGCTTTGAACTCTCTGCAAGTTGTACAACTCTWAATCTGGACAGCTAGTCAGCACCAAGAGGTTGGCATGGAGCAYAGCCAGTTGCGTCTGCTTTAAAAGTCTACGGAGAGGATTACCCTGCCTCCACAAGTGCTGATGAGGTACGTGACTGCACCAGAAAGAATCGCACCTAAAAGCAGCGCAGGGAACTCTGACCTAATCAGAAGTTTGGGGGGAACAAAATCCATTTCAAGTCTAGGGTTTAACAGTCTTTGGCAATGGGGTGAAAAAACCATGTGAGCTTCTGCACTGCTGTAATTCCAAACACTGTTGCCTAGCCTCATAGTGTAAATCCAACAGCCCATAATTATCAGCCACCGCTCTAGAACTGATGGCAACTTTAYGCTCCTTTACCTGTGGGGGTACCTTGTTACACTCATGTACTTAATTACATTCATCAGATTTTGTAGAAAGAGGGAAAGAYTGTTTTCTCACATATAATGGTCTGGCAGATGGCTATGCCTTTCAACCTGTTTCGTGTTTTAGGGAAGGTGATAAGGAGGAAGGAAGGAGGCAAGCAAACAAACACASAGGTTTTGGAGCTGACAGCACAGCATCTGTCTGCAGACAAGCAAGGAGCGTTTCCAGTACAGAAGAGCTTGGCAAGCCACAGTCAAAATTTATTCTCTCCAGTGTGGTATGCAGTGAGGAGGAGGGGTCACAGGGGAGACTTCAGGCCCTCGAGCAAAATTCCAGTTCACGCCACTCAGGCTCGTGTGAAAGGGAATGTTCACTCCGGCRCAGGAAGGTTGCTGCAAGGCTCTGGCGTCCCTGTCTGCCACCCGCTGCTCAGAGCCCTCACAGAGGCAGCTGGGAACTTGTTCCCTGTCACGGATCGTGCACCTCTAACCAGCGCACGGGAGCTCGCCCGATGCGGGGACGCGGTCCAGCATCCTTCAGAGCTCAGCTGTGCCCCGTGCCGCAAAGGCTGCGCTTGCCGGAGAATGGGCCGGGGAGTTTCTGCGGAATGTCAGCTCAGTCTGTGTTGAGGCAAAGGCTCCTGGCAGGTAGGGGGGTGACAGAACAGGACAGTACAAATCATGGGACAGACCGTAACATTTATCGGAGGAAAGTGCTCTGCGATATTGAAGTGTTTACACACTTGAGGGGAAGAGTGAGGAGAAGACCCCTCATCTCAGGATCTCAGGTACAAGGCATTTTTCAGCAGTAAGATTTCATTTTCACTCGGGGGTAGGAAGCGCAAGCTAACGCTGCAAAGGTGTCCAAGTGCCCCAGTTTCACTGACTCCAGTGGTACTTGGAGAGCTAAATACCTCCGAGACCCTGCACCTCTGCTTGTGTTTGGTAAAGAGCCAATTACCCTAAACACTGTACTTTTACAAGTACTGGAGGTGATAGCTGATGCTTTTAAATCCTTAGCACAACTAACAGCTGCAGGACTCCTAGAGTCAACAGGGAAAGGTGGGACATTTTGCTTTTGGAACATGGGGAGGAGTCACAGTCATTCCTCATCAGGTATTTTCCTCCTGCACGAACCGAAATTTTGGGTCTGGGATGCCTGAGGCTGGGGACCCTTATCCCTTAGCTATGTAATGTAGCGTTAGTACAACTGCGAATCAGACCACTGAATTGCTGAAAAGACGAGTACAGGAATTCAGTGGACCTACACACTGCCACGATTGTTAGGAGAGGGAAAGGACAGCCCCCTAAAGCCMAATGCAATATTCACCCAGACACAGTACAACCACCAAGAGAAACACATGCACCGCATCCTGCCTTGAATGTGACTCCCAGGTGACACGGCAGCCAGCAGGACCTTGGGCTTCTCTGCTGATGCTGCTACCGACATCYGCAGCTGCAGTGATGCCTCAAGAGGTCAGCCTTGTGACAGCAGTAGGAAGCTCTTTTTCAAGCCACTAGGCACACGTTTCTGAACAGAACATCCTAGGAAGCCAATTGCCCAAGACAATTGCCAAGTTGGAAGGCCATTTTCCTTAGAGCAGCAAGGAAAACCAGCCTCCCAGCTAAGCAGTTGGCATGTTACAGAAACAGGTCCTCTGGGATCAGCTCACTACTCAAATCAAACACAACCAGCTAGAGACATTAGTTCCTTGACCTCTTAATCATCATTACCCACATCAGTTTGTCTGAGCCATCTAACCTTTCCTGTCTCCGCTTACAAAGCCATCCCCAGTAAAGCAGCTGCCCAACGGAGGCACGTTAGGCAGTCAACACGACCAGCCAAAGCCAGGAGCCCAAACTTCTTAAATACTTAAAGGGGAGAGGCAGTCACCTCCAGAGTGCCGTTCAGGGAAGCCTCGGACCATAGCTTCTCGAACCTTTTCAGCCAGCACAAGCTAGCACTGCAGTCAAGAGTTCGCTGTGTTTGTGTGGGTGCACGGTGAAATGGCTTTAACCAGCTCAAAACCCGGCTAGTTTGGACACAGCCCAGTGTGCAGCTGCGCGACCCCCTGAGCCAGCACTGGGGAGGGATGACAAGGATGCTGGAAAAAGTTAATGATGTGGCAGGACTGCCTCTCTCTGTGGTACGGCTAGTCCGTGCTGGCTGGAAGAGGTCATGAAACCGCTTAGATTAAAGCAACTCCCGAGGGAAGCCAGTCTCCTAACTGGGAACTAACCCAGAAGGTGTGAGTGCTTTCTGCACTGCTGCACTTGGTTCTGCAAGGGTCAAACGGCTTTATAATTTGGTTGCTTTGCTTTCTCTCACCAAGCCAAAGCAAGAAGCCCAGATCTGAATGGGGAAGGGACAACGCAGAATTGCTCCCCGCGCTGTTTGCTCAGCAGCCTGTTGCCCGTGGTTGAAATCCTCCACAGACACTGTTCCCCATGGAGCTGTGCTGCTCGCTCGCAGTACGTCTTACTCAAATTTGATTATCAGACTGTTTCCAGTTAGGTCAGTGTAATCTTCTGGAAGTTTGTGTGGCTGAACAGAATTTGAATCCCAGCACCTTTAGTCTCAGTATTAAACCTATCCTCTTCCCTCTGTCTGTCTACCCTTCCTTGGTTTCATCCCTTTCTACARTTTGGGCAAAAATTCTGTTAGCTGAGGTGTTGATTCATCTTTCTGACAATCCTGGTATTTACCTGGCACGAATCAGAAGAGCTTCTGTTAGTCGTTAGTCTGTGTGTCCTCCCAATAGCCCCTCAGAGGCAGGAAAGCACTTGAAATGCTTTTTGCAGATATGGAAGCTGAGGCATAAATGTACAATAGTCCAGATCCAYAAAGGTATTGAGGTTTCTAACTTCYATGCATGCTTTRACATCAGTAAGGCATTAGCCCAAATGCATGTGGCTAAGGGCACAAAAAAAGGCAGAGGACACTGACTCCMGCTCTTCTGAACTCAACTCTCTCTTTTGCCAGCTGTCCTCTAAGGTTGCTTTGATGTTTTTTCCTCCTTGTGCATTAAAAGGAAGGTGGGAATGCTCTGGAGCTCAGTGTGTTCATCTTCTACATTCAAGCAAGTTTTATGCTTGGATTTTGCTGAACTAGAATCAGGACAWCTCCAGGGCCCGTGCTCTAGCAATAAAATTATAGAACAAGCTCTTCCAACTGATTTTTTGGGGATATTTTCCCTTCTTTTTAACTTGTTCCAGTTGTACATACTGTCCTGGCCACATTCCTAGAGTAAGCACTGACAACTGTTTCATAGCTGAGATCCTCAGACACGGATGAGCCAAGATACACATACACACACACGCACAGGCACACACAAAGGAGACAGCAGAAGGCACTAAAAATAACTCAGCTAAYTGAACAGCCGTCAGAGAGGGCTCAAAATCCAGCAGTCATTCCGAAGCCATTTCCTGGAGAGAGACGCACGCTGCTGTSCACCAAGGGAGGAGGGTGCTCTCCAAAGGCTGTGGGGAGGGAGGATTTAAGCACGTTTCCCCTTGTGCATGCAGCTGGGGGTAGGGAAATATTGTCTTTTTACAACGCCTGAGTCCCACGTAGCGGGGAGCTCACCCCTCCCGAACAGGGTGGGGTGCATGGGAAGGGTTACACCACATCATCTGGGGATTTGACAGCTCTGGGAAGGGTCCTTCTGCTTATTAGTTGGCTGAGGCAAGAGCAATCCCAGAAGTGCCACTTTTGGCAGAGACCAGGGATGCAGGGGAAGCCGCACAGCTGGCGTAGCGGAGCTTGCAGACAGCATTCCGCATCGAGAGGTTTCTGGCTGGGACCGCTTCCTCACGGCCGGGCTGCACGCACTCCTCAGCCCAGCCCCGATCAGCGCAGCTGGGACGCGGTCCCTGGAATGAAGGGGTRGCTTCTCAGGGGTTCATATGCTCCTGGGCAGAAAGGCCTTTCGTTTTCAGAGGGAATTWGAGCAGCATCAGAAAATCAGGGTTTGACTTGCTCTGCTTTGACACAAACACACCTTTTCTCTGATGCTGACACTGGTTTATTCACTCTCTCCCCACCGACAACATTGCGGTACAGCTATTTGACTGTTCCCAAATACTAACAGTCCTAGGAGAGCTGTGTGTGCAGTGCACCTCTCTTCCCTGTCATTTTTTATTAGAGAACAGTCTTCCCACCTGCTTCATGAAATAATTAAATGGACTTGATGCAGCTTCTTCTCCAGCTGCACGTGGTTAACTCGCATCCCAAAAGCAAACATCATGCCTAATGCACTTTGACAGGGACGTCGTGATATAAAAGTGGGTCAGTCCAGTGCTGACACCCTGAAGCTTCCTTCACTTTAAAGCACTTGTGCTTTAAGCTCCTCCTGAGTTACAGACTTAAAAGTGTGGGTCTGGCATGGAGCCACCAAGCATGAAGCACCTTCCTCTTCTGCGAGGTTTACAGATGCCATGGCTGGATGTCTGGGATGGAGAAAGGGCAGATTCTAACTCCTTGGGSTCTGTTAGTAAGATACGGTCAGCTCAGGGGAATAGCCATTGTCTGTGCATTTCCCTCCTTTCATCTCAGCGTAGCATTAATATGTCCTGTGTTATCCTTAAACACAGAGCTGCTCACAACTCACTGAGCCTGCTCCCAGCACCAACTGAACAATGCCGTCCTTTGGGTTTGATCCATTCACAGCCTTGCCGGTGTCCTAATGTCACAAATTTGAATGCCAAGCTTCAGAGTGTATTCCAAATCTGCAGCAACAAGGTTATACATGCAAGCTGTTAACAGCCAGAGTCCTGAGTTGTCAAAGCTCCTCAGGACCCCGTCCTCGCTACAAAATCCTGTGCTATTCAAAAAAAAGAACAAGGCATCTGGAATGCGGGACCTTTGTGAGCTCTCCTCTTCCTTTGACGAAGGGGTATTTAACCTCACCCTTCTACACAGTCGTTGCACATCTSTGATCTAAAATGAGCCAAAAGGCACCCATGCCACAGTACATACCCTTTCACTAAGTGGTACCTCCTCTGCAAGCCTGTGGAAATCCCATTTCCTAGCGTACATGATGCATGAGGACTGATCACTGTGAGTACACAGACTCACAGCTCATCCAATTCAATATTCTTGCAAGAGGCAGCAATAACTCCCAGCCCTTTGCTGCTCTCTGGGCTCCGCAATGTGCAGGGACGGGAACCTGAAAGACGCTCCCTTCACGGACCCCACCTTTGCGCAGCGTCAAGTAAACCAAACACAGGAGACCATTAATCAGTGCCTTGAGAAAGGGGTTGCCATCAGCACACAAAAAGACAAGAGGAAGCAGCATCTTACCATGTGATAGTTAATCATTTCCTGCAGACTGTCTCCAAATTTATCGAGGCACTCCTGCAAAAAAAGGTAAAGAGAACTGGCAGTGAATAGAAGCAGCTGCCCTTCATTCCCAGCCCTTCAACGGCTGAGAGAGACTCTCATTAAGCCACTGAAGAGCCACCCTGCCATTTGGCAAGAAGGTGTTTCAAAAATGTTTGACATTGAAGCCATAGGCTCCCTGTCCTTTCCAGTTTAGTACTGAAATCAACATGTCAGCGGTTGCTTGTGTAGGCTGGTTACCCACGTTTCCTAAATAACTGATGCTTCCTGACCTAGATTCCAACAACCTTGCCAGCACTGTGGCTTCTTAAAAGTCCCGTTCTCCCTGCAAACAATGAATCTCACTCTGACTTTTCAGCACTGCATTATCAGATGGTCTCTACGTCCCTCCAAAAATAAAATCTCATACTAAATGGCTACTTAAACAGTATAAGGGTCTTGGACATACAGTCCGTTCACAGCATCAGGAAGCTTAACACTCCCCAGCCCTCACTGTGTCCCATGCTCCATCCCGCGGGACAACTTACCGAAATCATTTCATCCTTCTTGCACTGCTGCGACAAGTCCCGGACTCCGCTGACAAAGTGCTTGTTGGTGGTGATGTAGGCTTTGCCTGCTTCAATCATCCCACTGCATAGCTTTACCAGCTGCACGAGGAGAGAGGCGTGAGCGGAAAAGCAGCTGACCGCAGCAAACTGAATTGCAACCAGGCTGGTTTTAATCTGCACCAACACCACAGCCCAAGACCTTTAGAACAGGATGGAATCCACGTTCCTGGTGAGGCTACGCTAGCAACCCTTACTGCAGGTGGCAGGAACAGGGATGCAAATAGCACTGCTCAGGGCACGTCACGCTGTCAGCGTTTCACTTGTCACTTAACAGTTCCAGGCTATCCCCTGAGGACAGATGAATCAGAGTAGCCCATTTTTTCCAGTGGGTTTCTACTGTTCATTCTATCCTGAGGCATCAGGACTGCASTAAGAGGAACCTGATCACACAGGCTGACTGGGGAGAGGCAAGACTCCGTGGTGCTGGGTGGAAGTGATAAGCTGTCCAGAATCTCCCTGCTGGGAGCATGCTGYTCTTTGGGATTGCCGAGTCTCTGCGCCCAGCTGGCTGTTCTGCGTAACTGGGGAGACTTGTCTTGCTGTTACCTCGGAATGAAGAGGAGCCAGCATTCAGCAGCATGATGTTTTTGTATCATGTTTTCCTTAAACCAACCGACCAGGACTGCTTAAGCCATGTCTGCTGTGTGCAGCCAGTGAAAATCTATGATGTTCCCTCACACGCWGGTTAAATCACCAAGATTGTAGACAACGATGAATGAATTCCCACAATTCTGCAACCCAAGGAAACTTCGCTGGTGCACTCTAAGGGATTACAGCATATATCTCTGGACTGTCTGTGACTTAGTACAGTCTTTCTGATGGACCTGGAAGGAGTTTTGTTCGGAGAAACGTTAACAATTTTAAGGAAGCTACACATGCGCCGATTCTCATCACCAGCCTTGTGAAGTTACCAGTGAAGTTACCTGGAACTTGCAGCAAAATGGGGTGGCTTCCTCACTTTGGAATTAGTTTGCTGCAGCACAGGTATACATCTCCAGACAGCCTTTATCAACTTTTGATAATTTAACAGCTGCAGAGAACATTCCCAGACTTCGCAGCCACAGCAAACTGCCTTAGCATGCCTGGAACTGGCTGTAAAGACTGGAGCATTAGCTTAGCCAGAATTCCTGGCCATTAGCCTATCTCCTTGCAGCCAAAGCGCCTTCTAAAAGGTTATGGTAAACAGCTTAAGATAAATCCATAAACCAAAGGCCCAAGAGATTTGCAACAGTAATGACTGGCCACTGAGCAGAATTTTTAAATTTTTTGGTTGGTTGGTTGGTTTTGGGTTTTTTTTTTAAATCATCACTGTTCTAGGCTTTTTAACTAAGTGAAAAACTTCAGCTGCTGATAACGAACAACACATGGAACTGAAGTTTTCCATTCTCAAAATCCAGGAGCCTTTTAGGGGTATCAATCTTGCTAATGAAAAATGGCTTTAGAAATCTATGCCTGTCAACCAGCCTCACCTACAGGCTGCGAACGAGTAGCTCTCAAGTCTGGTTTGATGCCAAAGCCCCACTGAAGCATGGTGTGCTGGTTTTGGGCTTGGTGCTTGTTCTATTTATGCAGCCACAAGGCTTTGGGGTCTAATCTATATGCATGCATTGCAGAGCAAGCTTGCTTGCCTCTGTCTGCAGTTCTGTAAAAATATATATGACTACATCTGAATGTATAAATATATATATAGTCACACGTGGTATATCTGTGTATACATAGTATATACAGTCTTCACTCTTTCGCACTCACATCCTCTCCTGTCCACACAATTTGACAGAACAGCATTGGATGCTAGCAGACTTGTACTATCTCATCCAAACCCAGAGAAGAAAAGCAAACAGATGCAGTTCCTGTCACATCTGGAGCCCAGACGTACACTAAGGGTTTGGACAGATCCTCTGGAAAGGAAATCCAGCCTATTCTGCAACGTGGCGGTTTCTAGCATACCTCTGYGCAAACACTTGTGGCCAAGGCTGTGTTACTGGTAGCTGAAGGCCATTCAGCACAAGCCCGCTCCCAAGGGGAACAATGATGGCTCTGCAGATGGAGCACAGGACAGAATGAAGCAAATCTCTTTGAAACAGCCCAAATCTTTGGCGTTCCCTTGATGAATCATTTACACAGCCCTCTACCTCCATTTAAAACAGGTGTTAAAAGGCTAATCATTTATAAACTAAGYGCTCAGGGGCACAGTAAAAGGCAGAGAAACAGAGTCAGTCCTGGAGAGCTTGCTGCTCTTAAAGAACTAGTCGTGCCAGCTATTTGGGTACCGCTGGACAACATTTACACCAAGCCCTAGGAAGGCTGCCCTGGGCATCCACCCAGCTGGTACACAGGAGAGGAGCTGGGCCACCCAAGGCTGATTTATTAGGAATGGGGGTGATTGAACCTTGTCCAAAGTTACCCTCAGAGAATCTAATTTGAACTTCAGTGGCCCTTCAGATGCAAACTCCAGCCTCMCTTGCCCTGGACCCAGACCTGATAAGCCTGTAGCTGACAGTGACTGAGCCAGCACTTCGCATGACCGGTCATCTCCGSAGCAGACAGGGGAAATGATGCACGCAGACAGAATGACAGGTCTGCCCACTTTGCACTACCAGAATATCACCCCGYAACTGCTGTCAGGGGAAGACCAAAATTGCACGAGGCTATCGYTTTAATGCAGTCCTCAGCCGAAGGAGCTCAAATCAATTTACAACAAAGCACCGAACAAYAAAAAGCTGAGAGCCCTGAACAGCTCTTTTACTTCCAGCCCTCCCTCCCCGCTCCAGGATGGTTCCTGGCACACCAAGGAACCTAACTTGGTTCATCTAACTACAGCGGGCTCTGGCAGCAGGAGTGCTAGAATCACAGCAAGTTTTGCCCCATRCTTTGTCTTTAGAGCCTTACCCTCTTCCACAGAGGAAAACGGATAACCTAAATCCCTTTGCAGCTTTCACCAGTGAGACGARTTAGCTTGTGCAGATAACCATTTCAAGCAGCTTGGGTAGTAAATAGGTTTTATAGGACACAGTTTTGCCTAGGGCTTGTGCCTTCAACGAAGCCCATTTCTCCATCAGACGCAGGAGTTTTATCCCTTGCTAGCTTTGGGAAATCTCGCAGATAAAAAGCCAACAGCTCTTCTGGCTCCTYTTCTTCATTTCTCCCTGTTCTCATTTAGAAACAACTTGGCTGATGTCTCAGACATCAGGAAAAGTGGGGGTGGAAAAGCCGCCTTCCATCATAAGGCCTTTGACTTAGATCCAAACTACCAACTGGATGTAAAGAATCACCAGCATAAATGCAAAATGGCCAAACTGGTCCCTGAGAGGATATTTCCAGTGTCAGACTACAGCTRTGGCACATAGCCTGGCTGAGCATCAGACAGCAACCACCACCATCRTAGAATCATAGAATCATGGAATCATTAAGGTTGGAAAAGACCTCTAAGATCATCAAGTCCAACCRTCAACCCAGYACCCATGCCCACTAAACCATGTCCTGAAGTACCACATCCACACGTTTTTTGAAYACCTCCAGGGATGGTGACTCCACCACYTCCCTGGGCAGCCTGTKCCAATGCYTGACWACCCTTTCGGTGAAGAAATTTTTCCTAATATSCAATCTAAACCTCCCCTGGCGCAACTTGAGGCCATTTCCTCTCGTCCTWTCRCTTGTTACTYGGGAGAAGAGACCAACACCCRCCTCTCTACAGCCTCCTTTCAGGTAGTTGTAGAGAGCGATAAGGTCTCCCCTCAGCCTCCTCTTCTCCAGGCTRAACAACCCCAGCTCCCTCAGCCGCTCCYCATMAGACCTGTKCTCCAGACCCTTCACCAGCCTCGTCGCCCTTCTCTGGACACGCTCCAGCACCTCAATGTCCTTCTTGYAGTGAGGGGCCCAAAACTGAACACAGKATTYGAGGTGCGGCCTCACCAGTGCCGAGTACAGGGGCACSATCCCCTCCCTGCTCCTGCTGCCCACACTATTCCTGATACTCCTGCTCAGTCTGAATCCAGCCCCCTGTTCACCTGCAAGTGCCTCCCTACACCCCTGRGCTGACACAGTGGTGCCTGGGCTGTGTGGACGTGTAACGGCTCCCACCCCAGACAGGTTAATGTCACAAGCGAGGTGGTGGAGAGGGGAAACAGAGAGCACTGAAATAACTTGCCACAGCAGGAAAAGCAGTGTCAGTCCCYTGAGATCCAGGAGAAGAACATGAAGGCCATCATTCAGCATTAGGAGCCCAAGTCTGGACCTCTTGTCCTAGCTCCTTTGGCAGCCACAAAGGAGCCTTGACAGGTACCTGTCAGTAGAGGGAGTCATGGTCCTGTTGACAAGCCCAGTGTATTACAAATTAGTTTCCTGACAGCCTGAGATGGGCTCACTTTTTAGAGGAGACTGGTGGGGCCATATTCCTAAGCAGGAACTCATCAGTCCCTYCTCAAACCAATGCACTAAGCTGCCCCATCTTACCTTGTCAAGCTTCGCCTCTATCTCCACCACATCTGTTTCCACTTCATCAATGGTTGCCCTGCAATGACAACAGCAAAAAGAAATAATTAATTGATTGCTTATGACAATCGGGAAAGAAGCCAGAAAGCCCCAGATGAGTAAAGATCAGAGGAACTACRGTATGTGTGCTGGTGGTGGACAGGAGGAGGGATTCACACTTCCCACTTTGGAGTTTCCTGCTGCTACGTAAGCTCAGGACTTACTCAGGAGAAGGATCACGCCTCATCAGGAATGAATTCCACWGGGCTGGGAAAAGAGATGGAGATTATGCTGTTTTCTGTCAGTGTCATGGAGAAATTCAGGTGTGCTGTGGTAGCAGCAAAACTCGTTTAGTGGCCTTGTTCTGATTCTGCAGGCAATGTTGYTAATTGGTAGTAATGTTAAGTGACACAGAAATAATCATCGTTACACCCTAGCCATCCATTCACATCAGGCACAAATTGCRTGCTTCAGTACCACCAAAACCCATTTTCTAGGCTATAACTGTTCCTGAAGTGCAGCCACATGGCGAATTATGTCCTTTGAACCTCAGGAACCATCACTCAAGCAGGAACACATCTTGGTCCTTTCGTCGCCGAACACCGTTAAGTCTCTTTCACACACGTGGGGCTTTGCTTGCATACGGATAAATCTGCTCCATGATTATCGGATCTGTTTTCTTTCCACGTCACTGGACAGATGTGACAGTAAGAGGCTATTAGAATCCAGCTGCAAAGGTCACCAGGCCTCCCTCACACAGTGGAATATTAACATGACATCAGCCATTTGCAAGAGACATTCCCAGACTGAGGCATGTGGTATGAAACGACTTTTTTGAGGCCAGAGTCCATCAGTAAGCACTGTAAACCTGAAAGCATTCCCTTGCCGAGCTGCTCACTGCTATATGATGACTATACTGGGGCAGTTGTTTCCTTAACCACGCACCTGGAAATGCGGTAAGCCTCACGCCACCCTTCTGCACCAAGGATATGCAATCCAAATTTCACTGCAAGGAGCTGCTTAAGTTTGTGGGCTTGTAATTTAAAAGGTTGGTTCCTGAAATATTACACTCAGGCTTTAAAAAATCCAGCACTGAACATGTGCCAGCTGAAAGAACAGTAGGGGAGAGATGCGACTTGGAGCCACATGAATCAATACTGCTAGCTCAGCAAAAGGATAGGACACCCACAAACCAAAGGGAACAGCAAAAGTCCTGAAGGAACCATTAGAGTATGTAGTAACTCTGTGCCTCTGAGGCTCTTGGTATCTTCAGTGAATTAGGGGATGATGAAGATAGTKACTGTCTTCACTAAGGGACATGCTTCTAAGAGAAGGAAGGATAAATTTAAGAAGAAAGCCCAAAAGATCACAAAGCTGGGGTCTAAAKCTAAATTTCTGCCAAGCTGAGGAAGGGTTCAGACTAACAGCGTGGTACTTGTGTGTACCTTACAAAGATTACACATAACCAARGTAGCACAGCACACGCAGTGACATTTATTCTAAGCATTCTTCAATGGGAAATATGTATAATACCTYACACAGGTGCGTGCAGTCCCCATCTGCAAGCTATGAGACAGCCAACATTTGCTACAGTCCTGTGTAATCYGGGTGGAGCAAAGAGGAGAGAGTCTGTCCTCACACAGTATTGGAGYAAAACAGAAGACCAAATGTTGTCAGGTCTGTCCCTAGCATCCAGGAGATCTTCAGCAGCTTCATACAAACACTGCAGGAGAGAGCAGCTTTTCTACCCATGCACACCCTCCAAAGCCTCAGTGGGCTGTCAGCAGCCAGCTGACCGGGACATCCTGTGTGGCACGCTCTTTGATTAATGACAACAAAGGCCAGGTGATGTCATACCACYGTGGGAACTCCCCTCCCTGCACGCCATGCCTGGCCTTTCCACATATCTGCACTTCAAGAAGGTGGGACGTAACTGATAACAAGGTGGAGCAGGGCAAAGCCCCTTCTGACACCACTGAAGCCCAAGAAGCTGGAGTTGGTAGGAGAGCTAGGAGACATTGACGCACCACTCTGCAAACCGGAAGGCTGGAAAGGGTAAATAATACATTGGGCGTCACACGAAGAATCAGTGACGGAGAGTGACGGACCAGCACCCTTCCCCAGCAGACCCTCAATCTTGTCTGTTAACTTCGCTGGAGGCAATGGAATTCAACTACGTTTTTCCKGTTGAATCGCCTGATCACTTTGTCCTTGACAACGTTCAATAAAGCAGCTTTTACATCTCAGTTCAGATTAAGATTTGCACTGAGAATTAAGACTCCTCTTCCTAGTATCTTTTTAAAGAGAATTCCCCCTAGGGAGTTGGTTTTCAGAGTCCTAGGCAGTTTGGAAATCTCCAGTCCCTCTTGGCTGCCTTTTCCCAGTAGCATGTGAGGAAAYAGAAGCAATGAAGTTGCTTTGGAAAAGGAGCACCCAGGAGTACATGGTCTCTGGGGCAGGGATTATCTCTGCTCAGGACTGCACACCGGCTAGCACAGCAGTGCCCTGTGCATCCTGGGGCCTCTGTTAAAACATCAGTATAAAAAGGTTAATCCTTTCTTTGCTCATGACTTGCTGACTTGTGAGAGGAAGGTCCTTTCTGCTGCCTTGCGACTTCAGGTGTTTTTACTGACATCCACAGAGATACTCGCAGACCAGGAGCACTGGATGCCTCGGCCATTTGACATATCCTCCTAGTAGCGGCACTAAACCCTCAAAAAAACGTTTGCAAGAAATTCTTAATTGCCTGGAGGTGCTCACGGGGAGTTCCCAGTCATTGCTGGTTGTGGTCACCCATTACCTACGTGCTACAAGAGGTCTGAATCACTTGGTTCCTCACGTGCCGAGGGGTKCTGCTTCAGCCCCGGGCAAAGCTGGCTCAGCGCAGAAGCTGCCACACGCTGGCCCCATCCCCACCTTGCAGACGCTGTCCGGTATCGCTGGCTGGGGACCCAGTTCTAAACAGCCCATCGCAGCTTCAAGGGAGTTAAACAAAGCCCTGAATTTGAGTGGCCTCAAATATTGTGGGTCTAATAACTGTCTCGTTGAATCTAAATTGGCTGCATATTCAAGAACTTTGATGTAAAAGCTGTAACTCTCCTTCAGAGACTTCTGTCCTCCCCTTCCACTGCTCTCTTGTTCCCAGATGGTATTACTTACAAGCAGAGGAGTATCTCCTCCATCAATGTCCCTTTCCACTAAAAATTTCTTCTAGCCTGTGGTTTGACCATGCTGCTCCCAGCCAGGGAGGGCAGAAGGGGGATGCTGGCCATTTACACACCACTTGTGACTCCATTGCTGCCCTTTCCTCATCTGGTTTCTTTTAACAAGTGAATCTGAAGGAAAAAAAGGAGTAGGTCTGCTGTTCCTAAATGAGCTGCGATGTTCTTCAGCTCTGTGAGCAGCGAGAAGCACCGAAACCCTGCCGATGTTGTCTGAGGAAAGGATGTGTCTCTGCTCCCTTCATCCAAGAGCTCTYGATGTCATCTCAGCAAACAATACTCCCTACATCTAAACATAAGATGAACATCAAATCCAGAGGAAACGGGCTAGGTTATTAATCACCATTATATATCGTAGAGGACAGCCTGGAATCTGCTTTCATTCAAAAATACCGGATGCAAGAAAATACAACTACTTATGCCTACAACTGGCTCCTTCACTTCCTGCCATGCAAAGAGAAATACTTACAAAAAGTTTGCTACCTGCTGAGCACTTTAAATGAAGCRTATTTGTCACACCTTCCCTCGCCCCACACATCACTTCTCTCTTCCTAGGCCCTTGAGAACTAGACAGCCCTTCCCCTGCCATGACGCCCGACGTAAGAGGTGGTGAGGCCAGAACTTCAGAGATTTCACCGACACCCYCCACCTAGAGCCACCCCGAGCAAGCAAAACGCGAGGGCAGCCGTGCTCTCTGCTTCTGAACCCTGCAAGCCCTGGGCTTTCTGAAGGTGCAGTAATAYAGCATGGCTGCCCAGGGGTCTGCTCGATCCCTGGCCTTCTCCTGCGTCTCTAAGGAAGCTGGCAAGAAACCAGGACAGAGCAGGCAAGACAGCAAGAAACTACGCATGCTCAGAACGGCCTTTTTCATCAGCAGTTCCTCAAAACTGCAGATAGGTAGAGACTAAATCTGCACCCACCGTGGTGGGAGCAAGCCTTTGTGAGTAGGTCGTATTTGCGTAGGAATTCATTGAGACAACTCCCCAGCAAGGAATACTTTTGTGCAGCGTCCCAAGGCCTTTGCTGCTGTTGCAGGGCGCTCGGTTTCCCTTACGCAAAGAGAGGGAACCGGTCGCTGCAAGTTTACAAGCAAGTGTAATTTTCTGTAATAACAGCAGAAACAGCAAGTATAGTGCATCTATTTCTTTTTTTGCACTTTTGTTTTTCAAGAACAAGCTCTGTCTTGGGATGACACTGTAATGCCAGCCTTTGTTTTCTACAAATACCTCTCCGTCCCACCACAGGCACGTGGAAAAGAAGGAAACGCAATAAGGACATTACGGAACATTACTAACAGAGATCCACGTCCAGCCCACAGCATTGCCACCGCTGTCTTTCCAAGCTCTGGCCTGACTCCTATAATGCGAAGCTGCAACGCTTCTGATAGATGGTGGCTCAGGTCCTACCAGCCAGGCACCTACTAGAGAAAGAGCCATTGCACTTGCTGTTTTCCTGCCTGCTCACTCAAGCCATGCAACCAAAAGGGACGTTGCAAACAGAAGGGTCAGACAACAGATTGATGCCATTAGAGGATGAGGGCCTCTGCCTCAGCCCAACAGAAAGGTCATACTCTATTCCCTCACCGTGYTGCAGCGCTCACCCGACCTGGCATCCCTCTCCTCTTCTTCCCGACTGTTCAGGTACAACCGGTACCCCCGCCGCTGGGCAACAAGGGACTTGCCCAAAGAAAAACTGAAGAAACAGATCTTACTGTGAAGCCTCTTTGACAGTTCAGAAAAGGTTATTTTAGTAGGTGTATTTAACAGTGGTCTTTTCACTGGCTTGCAAATTACATTTGACTGGTTACTAGCGCTTAGGAATTTCTTTACTTTTCAGTCCTGCTGCAGTGTTCCTTTGAACAACAGCTCMGCCAACAGGGAGGTTTCATACAATTGCTATTGACTTAATTCCAGAGAAAGATATATAAGCAAGTATCTGCTCCCTAATTAGAGAAAACTCAGCTGTCAGTATGGCCATCTCCAGCACAAACAACACCCACAAGAGTATTTCAAAGCTTTGCAATACTCTCAGTGTTCCTCATAAGCTTCAAAAGTGTCAACTTGCAAGTGTTGGAGAAAGATGTAAAGACTTAGACACCACAGAAGGGAATGGGTGGCTTCTAGAAGACTGGGTGTTCTGTCCTGAAACACAGATTCACTGGGTTGCTGATTACTGCGGTGTCAGCACAGCTAAATGACTTTGCCTTTCTGTAGCAGCAGCAGAAAGCACCATCACGAAGATTTCAGTCCTCTSTGCCATAGCAACAACCGCCCAGGAACTTTCTCCAGCAGACTGAAAAAGTTAAATGCTGGGTAGTCCTTTCGCTGCTTTTCCTCCAACACTTCTTCCAACCTCTTCCTTGAGCAGCCCTCTGGGAGCAGCCTCYAGAATCCAAGCAGAAATCTAAACTCCTTCACCCTCACATCAGCCGGATTGAAAATTAAATCCTGGTGACTCATTATGAAAGTACAGACTCCCTTGTGCCCAGGGCTCTGRCCACAATCGATCTGCTACCAGCTCTTTGAAAACACAGCCAAAAAAGAAGCTTCTTTTTCTCTACTAATGCGGTGCTCAAGCTTTACTGCAACACATATGGCTGCCCTATACGAACGGCAGCCTGGCTGTGCCGGGGGCAAAGCTTTTGAAAGAAATGGAATAATTAAAGAGCTTCTTTCAGGCAAATTTTTTCTCTTGCAGCTATTTTTGTTCTCTGGKTTTGGAAGTCGTGCGCCTTCATGCATCGCACTCTTACTGCCAGATTCAATTTTTCCACTTGGTTTCTTCGTGCTTCTGATAGCTGGACATAATATCCAGCTAAAAAAAGAGAGCTGGGATTTCTGGGGTTGCTTTTCTTTCAGGAAAGCAACAGCAGCCATTCTTTAATCTGCAGATATCAGCTAGAGGCTAGTGTAGCAAGGCRGTCTAGCAGCTTATTTCCTGCCAGAAGATGGAGAGAGCATCTATAATTTACTCCCCATTTTTATCATACCCTAAGAAAAGGAGTTGATATATTTGGACTCTGTGTGGAGGAGGAAGACATTTTGGGTCTGGTATCCGCTAAGGTATGCATACAACTGGCTATGGCTAGGAGAGCATGAAACTTGAGCTTTATATTTGGTGTATGGACTTGATATAAAAGGTTCCAAGTGTTTGATTTTCAAGGACGGTGATCTCAGGGATCTATTCAGTTCCAGGACTGTAACGGAGTTCCAGCTTCATTACAGGAAGCAAGGGTGAACATTTATCCATCCTTCCCAGTTACATGGTGCTTTTATATCTGAATGAAGTCCTTGGGGAGATGAATTATGAGGCTGAGATGTGGTTAGGGGTAGTGCAGCCATGCATTCATCTTGGCTAAGCCGTAAGTGGAAGACAAAAGGACCTCAGTCCTCAATCAAGTGCCTAACGCCTACCCTGCAGTGCCTTTTCCCACACACCTGGTCTTGTGGGCCAGGGATTTTTCTTTCTGCAGCTCCGGCCCTTTGCTTCTTAGAAGAGAGAAGGTTGGAGCAGAGCAGCAGTGTGCAAAACCAGAAGCAGTTCAAGTTCCCCTCTCTTCCCCACCTCCTCCTCCTCCTCCTCCCTGACCAAATGACGTCACTGCAGGGCCTGCCACGTCAAGGGAGAGACCAGGGAGCAAAATCGAGAAGTAAGAGGTGCTGACTCTTACTTGCTCACAAACTCACCACTGTCCCTCCCCAGAATGACGTGCATGAATGACAGCAACTTCATTACGAGCTGTGTTATTCCACCTCAYTGCAAACAAGCCGGTAATGAGCTAACGCAGGGTTAGCTGAGATCCTTCTTGACAGACCCTGCTTCAGCATGTTTGCTCCAAAGAGGTAGAAAGCTTGGGGAAAGAGATTATACCAGATTCTTTAACACCTGAGTTCCCATCCCTCAAGGGTACAGCATGCCTAAGTCCATCCCTGGGCTTTTGGGGTTCAAAATGTCCTTATCCTGCTCAGTGATGCAGTTCCAGAGTCCACTGATCACGCTTCCCTAGAGAAATAATAGGTKTCAGTGCAACCCCTTACTGCAGAACACAAGCACAGGGCTAAATTCCCTGCCAATTTCATTCCCAAATGTAAATCCTCCCACTGTTCCACCAGTGTGTCATAGATAAAAGGCAAAACCTAAAAGGCAAAAACAAAAATCCTGCTAATGCTTTTCAGTTACACAAGCAAGCTGAGAACCTGGAATAACTCCACAGGGATGAGTAATGCCACCTCAGCACTGCCGAGCTCCCCTGCTCCATCCTGAAGGAATACCGAAGTGAGACGAAGAGGCATGGCAAGTGCCACATAACGATCCCCACTGAACCTACACGCTTGCCACGTCCAGAGCGCTTGTGACTTCTGACACAAACCGAAAGCCCCGGGCACAGGCAGCAGCTGTAGCGTGTACACAGGGATGCTCAGCACTCAGGGCTGACACGCTCACCCAGCTGGAGGCATTCACCTAGGAAACCAACTGATTCCGACAAGAGGGAATTGAATCCCTTCACCCAAAAAAGCAATGTCCCAATTGCCGGGCAGCTAAAAGCTGTGTAGTCATGTCCTGGCTGCGTGCCCTTCGTGTTTCCTGATGCTGTGCTCTTCCTGCTAATGCTTTTCCAGGCCTTGGGCTATTTCCGTCATGAGGGGAGAGAAAACAATCCACRACCTCATCTGCTAGTCGTTCAGTGCAAAGCGGAGCTCTTCCAACTAAAGAGATGAGGCTTGAATTTCCTCGCTCAGAGAAATCAGCAATTCCCCACAGTCCAGAGGGGTTTGCATTGTGAATTTTTCTTTGTCCTTTMAAGAAGCCATTCAGAAGCATGATTTGTATGTGACAAAAATCYTCCCAGAAACATTTTTATATCCCATGGGGACAGGAATAATAAGCTATACTGCTATCAGAGAACAGGGTCTGTGGCAAGAACACATCTGCCTTTCCCCTCTTGGGACTTGGTTCTRCAAACTTCCATTAGAGGGTCCTAGCCAAGCACCAAGAGAATAATCGCCCACATCCAGAAAGTGATCAAAGCCAGAAAGTCCCACTGGCAAACTGATGCAGTTGGCATCACTACAAGCTGAGGCTGAGTGTAACTGTGTGGGTGCCTAAAACTGCATTTCATAAGCTACGCTCGGGGTGCAGTTAGAAGGACAGAGCTGGTAGAGGAGGACGGACAAAACCAGAGGTTAAATGACACCCTRACTGAGGGGCACCGGCTGTGATAGGTCGACCACAAGGGCCCATTTTTAGCTAGATTATCATAGTCACCATTTGCTTCTGACTGTGCTGAGTAATAGTCTTACAAAGGAGATGGTTTATGATGACCGGAGCAAGGAGCAGGCTTAACAAAGCTGTTATTAGCTGCCACGTAAGTCATCACTTAGCCTTGACTTCCCCATCACTAAATTGATAAACATTTGCTTCACAGTGACACTGTGAGTATTCGGTGATTAATCCACGTTTGGCAAGCTCCGGGGGAACCTCAGGTGACAAGCTGACTACAGCAAAGAACAGTCATGCATTTAATTAATAAACCTTAGCATTAAACAATATCGTATTACTAACCAGCTTAGGCATGAAGTGATCAACAGACATTTCTCAGAGAGGCCTGTCTGCATTTTTGACATTTCTTTTTCTTCATGGTGGAATAGTAGTCATGGTTTTCCCGAAATTTTTTGTTAACTGAGTGCCTTTGACACAAACACACGCGTGTTCTRCATGAAGGCAAGTACGGCAGAAATCCAACACCAAACTAGGTATTAAAAAGTAATAAAATGACCTAAAAATGCTTGGTTACCTCTGGCAACTATATGAAGAAGAGAACCAAAAGAACATAAAATGTAATTCCAAATTATTAGCTGCTATAATAGCAACTACTTATACTTGCAGCTGTCAAAGCAACTCACAAAGCCGACTTAATTAAACATGCCCTTCATTTTCCTTGGGAAGTGCATTTGGTTTTCCTCACTTTTCTGGCAGGCAAACTGAGGCATAAGAATAAAAAGACTAAGATTTTTTTTCAGTATTGAAGTTGAGAAAAACACAGGGCTATTTTCTGCATGCAGACACCAGATTACAGGTTGTTAAATTGGTCAAGTAAAGGGCTCGTCTGTCCCTAAGGCACATTTATACACAAAGGCTATCTCATTCACCGTCTACAAAAAAGCTGCATTTTTACAGCCAAGCATGTAAAAAGCACCTCGCACGTTCTTGCTTCAAAAGTGCCCACCAAATGTAGGTACACCTCTCTGGGGCCACACAGCTCTGCACCGCGTGAGCTGATCCTGCTCCAAGCCGTCTCAGCAGGACGCGTGGGGTCCAAGCCAACTCCCATCGCAGCCAACGTGAAGACATCCCTTTAGCTCAGCAGGAGCAGGGATGTTTCCTGCCTCCCTCCCTCCACCTCCGCTGGTGCCAATTCTAACTCGGGCTGATTTGTGACTCTGACATATGTGATCTAACTGCTACATSGTGTTACCACTCCCTTACAAGCCGTCTGTATTCCTGTGCGTAGAACTCTCCCCAGTTGGAGAGAAGGAGAATCCCTTGAACGCGGAACAGAGCCCCACCTGCCCGCCAGCTGTTCCCAGCTGCTGCCTTGGACCCGCGCGGGCTTCCTCGGTTTCCAATCTCTCTTGCCTTGGATGAGTCATACATGAAACAGGAGCACCACATCCAAAGCAGTGCTTTTATGCCTTCTGCTGTACCTGATCAACATGGTGAGTGGGCTGGGTAATTCCTAGAAACCCACTTTGCACCAGGAATTAACTGCGTGCACATGTGCGTAAAACCCACTTTGCGAGCCGCAACAAAAATGACTGTCAAATCCAGGAGAATAGCTAATCCATGCCTTGCAGTGACAACTCCTCCACAGAAACATCTTCTGTGGCCAGGAAAAGGACTGCCTCATGAGCCTAATGTGCTTGGAAGGGAGCCACTGGCATATTCAGATCAAAGACAATGTTATTTAGCCACCCGGAGCATTCAGATCTCTGGTTAATATAGTTCCAAATCAGGCTGCTAAGGGCCGTATACCACATGTCACTACAGTGATGTTCAGGGTCTCCTTTAGTTTTCTGCTGTGGGACAGAATGAAACACGGGCTTTCCAGAGCTCAGGACAGAAAACAGTAACTCCTGGATCCTATTCCTGATGGCCACAGCATCCATGGGAGGCCACTTACCACTGTCTCTGTGCCCCGTTATCACTATTAAAAGACCGAGAAAAATGAATCCTTCCCTCTCTCGCAGGAGTGTTTGGAGGATTTAATAAATAGTAGTGGCAAAATGTTCAGAGAGTCAGAAGCTGTAGGTGTGCAAAGAGGATTTATTATTATTTATTAAATCTGACTGTGTTCTATTTGAAATGGAGTGAAACCAGCTTTGCCTTGGTGACACTAGCTCTCCCCCTAACTAGACAAGGATGTTTGGCACAGACACAAGTCGTTTCTCATTCAACTTCTTCTTCCAGAACCATCAGCAGCCTGACAAGGTCACTAACAGCTGCCAAACTACCTTCCAAAGGAGCACAGGCTTTCTCTAGAAATCAAAATAAGGTGATTGTGTTCCTTCAAGGAAAGGGGGCCTGCAGGGGAAGATGGGATTTTAAGTTCCACCTTCATACCCTCGTCTTCTGCAAGATACTGTATTTCCGGATGTTTAAACTGAGATGAGGTAAAAGCCAAGCACTGATTACTAGTGGTCACTCTCTGGATTTTTCTTGCAAGAGAGAAAAGTGCTGCTTTCATTGCATGGTGAAATACGGCTGTGGACGACCCTACAACAATCACATTAGTCTCACTTCCTTTTGTTGGCTGTTACTGTAAGATAAAAAAGAGAAAAATAATGAACCTGACACAGACAGACAGCAGAGTCAGCAAAACTCTAAAACAAAGTAGTTATTAACCTCCCTAAATACCTATCTGAAAGCTTCTGTGCCCTCTAGCATCCGCTGTTCTTCCTCCTTTCTTCAAAAGAATAAGTATTCTTTGCATCTCTCTGTCACTGTGAGCAGACAGCACCATGGCAACAGCTCCATGGTGACAATATCCATGACAACCAGATCCTGCAATTTGCTACGGCTTCCCGTTCAAAACGAGAGCTTGATTTCCATGGCTTTTTGCATTTGCTCACGGAAATAGCATGGGACCGGTTGCGAGATAGCTAAGCACAGCCAAAGGTTTCTGAGGGTAATGAGCAGAGTATAGAGGATAGTGTTGGAGGTGTAAGTTTTAAGGAGTAATGAAACTGGAGAGTGTCATTAAATACCAGCTCAGCATCCCACCTCAGCTGGAGTGTGGGCTGGGAAGCGAAGAGATGCTGGAAAGCATCTCAGTCTAGGTGAGATGCTTTCTCAAGGCTACAGCCACAGCCAGTTTGTAGTTCTCATACACGAGGCAGAAGAGCAGCCATGCCAGCAAACTGCCATTTCAGACACACACATCGCTCGTTAAAATACTGGAGATTTTAATCACTCTGTTGGTGCTGGTTCTGCCAGACTCAACAAGCACAATCCTACAGGAGTACCTCCCAGAGGGATCTGAGAAGGGACTGAAGAGCTACCCTGGATGAGAACTTACACTCCCTCCATTAATGCCGGCCATTCCTGAAACCAAAAGCTCTCTGAAAACATGAATGGAGCCTTATACACTCACATGCTTCACACACGTCGTATAGCTTAGGTGAGAAAATTGAGGTACAAAAAGGAGACTCATCTTGCAGAACTTCAAGAAGCAAATAAGCTTAAGGACCTCCCCTGAGTCCTGGTCCCAGTCTTAAACTGGACTCCTGTTGGAAGAGTCAACCTAAAACCGGGAAGAGGGATGGCGGGGAATGAAACCAACCAGGAGCCAGGAAGAGTATGTGGGAAACACACTCCACCTCCAGGAAACCTTCCCATCCCCAGCCCACTAAATCCTGTTGCTCTGTCCGCTAAGCGTGGCTCTTTTTATACCCAGCCCTAACCCGTCCCTGCCACGCACACCAGACAGACGACACTGCCCTCTCCCAGTTACACACACAGCAGTGGGATGCCTACAGCTAAAGAGTGTTAATTTGGGAGTAAGGTGCACCTGAGGCTTTAGTGGCTCCCTGGCTGATGGTCGGGGTAGCAAGTCCGGCTGCCATCTCCTTCTCCTTTGCTTCTTCTCTATTACCTCTCCTAACCAGCCCTTCACCCCAGCTACCCACACGTGGGCCAGGCACAGCCCTATCATCCTGTCCATTTAAAAATCAGCAGCCACCGCTTCTTTCAAGCTCTGTTGCACAACAATTTCTAATCAAACCAGACCTTCCCATCACATTTCTACCAATCCTGTGCATGCCGATCCTTAGCCCTTGCTCTTCCATACCTCCATTCATCCCCTTCAGAACTCCTGGCTCTCCACATGGTGGGGGGAGCACAAAAAAAAAAAAAAAAAGGAGCAGCCTGGATAATTGAAAACTCTGCATACAGCTAAGGGAAGTCAGGTCCAATGTATTACTATTCAATTGTTAACCGGGTTTAAATTTGCTGAACGGAGCTGGCTTCATAGTCTTGAGTCTGATGTGCACAAATTAGTCGCAGTACATGAACAGCACTGTCCTCAGTTGTCTCTCACTGGTCCCTCTTTCCTTCCAGAGAGGAACCAGTTCAGCTCATGTTGACTCCCTTGGGCCTTAGAGTCTATTGTTCTTTTATCAACAGCAAGATCAGGACAAACTAGATTAAAACTCAGTTGGGTAGAAGACCAATGACTTCTGTAATGCTTAAATTCTATTTCAGAGCAGCAAGTTCTCAAAGGCAAGCTTCATTTCTCTTTCTGTGGACCAATGGCAAAACTCTGCATCTAGCACCAGGAGGATGAAATCCCATCTTTCTCATCCTTGTGAGGGTTCCTGGTTTTACTCCTGGCTGGATCAGGAGAAAGCGACATCAGGGGAAATGCCCCTCCATCAGCCCCTGAGCCTGCTGCTACCTGCTCTCACGCATCCTTACCAAGCTTCTGAGCAGGTTCATTTGCTTTCTTCAGATTCTCGGGAAACGCAGCTTGTTCCCTTGTCCCCTTGTTATTTATCCCCTTTTATCCCTCACTGCAAGCTCCCTGCCTTCTGTCTGTGTGCAGAGGGGGAGGGAGTTCCTGCAGTCCCTGCTGGCTGCAGCACTCTCACACAAAGGAAAAGTAAATGTTTATCTGGTTCTTTGGTATGTATATCACTGCAGAGAAGTCTTGCTGCAGCTGGAGTTAATGCCTTGGAATACCATATTCCAAGGGTGGGTCTAACTAGGCTGGGGAGAGTGCTGTCTGGTGACTCGGAGCAGGAGTCTGGGAGCCAGCGCTCCTGGGTTGTGTCCTTACCTCTGGCGATGACTCAGTCATGTCATCAAAAATAACTCACAGTCGCTCCCCGCCTTGGCTTCCCCATCTGTAAAATGGAGCTGTTTTCAGAAAGCTGTACTGCGAACTCCACTTAATAACTGCACCGCATTCAAAGACCTTCAGATCAARGATACTGTGAACAGATTACTGTTAATATTGCTAGAGATTTATTAACACGCCCCCAGTGCTGACAAGTCAATAGCCTTGCCAAGCATAAATGCTCGACAACAGTGCAAACACTGACCTAGATTTTGAGTAATTATGCTGGAAACTGGCACATGTGATGCTTTTCCTCTCTGGCTTTCAAGTCAGCAGCATTCACATAAATAGAAAATATATAGCTACCTTTAGTTTCAGAGCTGTCCCTTTCCTATTGCCACTCAGTGTTTCCAAGTGTTAGCAAGACCGGACCAAAAATTATTCTCTCTTTTTCCATCCCCAAACTGAGGTCTCTGCTGCTTGAGCGGAGGCAGAATGTTTGCTAGGTGCAAAACAAGGTTTGAAACACCCCAAGACACTTCAGCTTCCATCCAGGAAAGGGCAGTGTTGCTTGCAAATCCCAGGTGAGTCACTGCGGGACAGGGTGAACATCGGGATCACTGCACAGGGTGGCAAAACCAGCCTTGTGATGTCAACAGTGACCTGTCTGCAAGTGAAAGGAATTCCCATAACACATCAGTTCAATTGTCAATGGAGAAGAGGAGAAAAGAGCTCCTTCCTGACCCTTACAGTGAACAGCGGTATGAACCATGGTGTTAGTGTACCTCATCTTACCGWGTCTGAGTGTAGGGACACTCACATATTACTAATCATCTTGACAGTGAGAATTTTTACCCATTTTCCATCCCCTCATTAAATCAGGATTTTTAAGTATGTCCATCGTTCCTGCTAAACGTGAACTTCAGTTTCTCATCTTTTTGGTACAACAGCCCCAAATAGCAGTGCACAGTGCAGCAAAAGGGAGCTTAGTCCTTCACAAGAGTCAAAACRTGGAGTCATAGCTCAATTCCGAATGGATAGCACGTGTGTGAGCCATACGAGGGAGCAGGCTTCGGAATGGGGTGCAGGCTACATTGCTCCATCGCGCTGACTGGGACAGGGCTGCTGGCCTCCAGACCATAGCCAGGCTTGAAAGGCACGAAGGGCTGAGATCTAGGTCTTGTTATACTCAGTCGTACAGTGCATGCCAAAGAAGCTCATCTGGCCAAGTCACTAGTGACATATTCAGAACTGCTCTTGCTTAATCAGGTTAAGGAGAAAAGTCCCATTTTACTAGAAAACATTGATTTCCTTCCTAGTTTTTGTCTGTATAAGGAACTGGCTTCTGGTGCTGAAGTATGTCATGAGATGCTGGTCTTCACAGAACTGGGACTCTGCTTGCCTCGTCTGCATGGCTCGCGTAGAGCATCCATGGAGCTATGGCCCCAGACAGCACAGTTCTTGCAGGAGGCTGGCTGYGGCAGGGACAAAAATCACAAGGCACAGGCAAGTGACAGGTTTGATAGAGTTAGTAGGGGATGCTTCCATGGCACTGAATTAACCTCCCTGTTCCCTTTACATGTGTGAATTCAGGACAGTGATACTAAAGTTCAGCAGTCAAGTCTGTTTTAAGATGGCACCTTGAACATGTAAGCCTCGGGGAACWTGGGTTTATCAAAGGGAGTGGTGAGAAATAAAAAGGAGGATTCCATTAATCACTGTGGGAGTTTTCCCATGGAAAAGAGCACTCCTGAACAGGGAAGTCAACAACTCCAAAGCAGGCAGCCTTTGTAGTAGCTGGGCCTAGTATTTGATCCCAGGTCAGTTCTTCATAGATCAATATATGATCCTCATAGCAAAAGCCGATCAGAAGTGACAGGAGCTAGTCTGCAGKGGCAGACAAACTATGTCTGCTAAGGAAAATAATCTGTGGTTCTGTGCATGCACTGTATTTATGGGTTATTCTCTCCAGATGCAAAGATCACACAATATGAACAAAATTACAGACTTTGCTGCCCAGAATAAGTTGCAATGGAGCGAGTCTGACTAAACAAGGAGGATATCTTAGTAGCTTCTCCCACCTGGCCTTGGGTGGTTGGGACACAGGTACAGGGAAGCCACCAGCTCTCACGAAAAGTGGCAAAAAAAACCATCCCAGGAACCAACTAAGACAGGCTAAATAAAAAAAGGCTGCTTGAGCACACACCARGACCATCATACTGGGTTTAGGGAGTCACGGCAAGTGTCAGGAGGGTGGGAATTCAGTGCTGTGCTGATGTCAGGGAGGAACTCAGATGCTCGGATGAAATACACTTGGTTCTATGAATGAGAAACAACAGCACTAATTAAATTGCCATCAGACTTGAAGGGTCTTGAAAGGGGCTATTTCCATGCTTGTCCCATTCAGCGTTTCAAGCTGAGAGAGAAGCGTGGCAACTGGAAGAACAGAGCTGAACAGAGAGATGGATGGAGACAGATGAGACACTAGATAGAGATATTTCTAATGACTCATTTCTGCAGTCCTGGTTTGCTGCACAGCAAATGTCCTCTGCCCAGCCACACTGCGCTAGCTCCGCAGCTCCAGCGTCACGCAGGACCTCCCAAAGGTCCTGCACAAACCACCCACCAGCCTGGAGCCTGGTTTGCCCTGGCTGAATGCTGCAACACGAATCATCAGCGGCAATGCTATTTATTAAAAACACCAGCTGGCCAGGATCCTTGGCACAGCACCATGATACCTGGAGGAGAGAGACTCGCTGAGGAGAAAGTTTGCTTTTGACRCTTGAGGTCTCACCACATGGCTTCACCGCGGGTCAGTAAAAGCCTAATAGCCTCATGCTCCACATGGAAAGACTAAGGGAGGGAGAATAGATAACCACACGTGCTTACACAGCAATCCAGTGACAGGCRTGAGAGTACTTACTCCCAAAGCACTTGTTTTATGCCCATCAGGCAACAGCTAGCCAGCGAGAAAGCTACCAAAGGTGGGTTAACATCAAGGCCTTCACCAGCAAAGGCTTAGAGGAAAAGTCCTGGAGCCAGCTAGAGTTTACAGGGCATGCATATGCAAAGTCCTCAAGCAGATACTTGATTTTAAACCTGTCTCTCACTCCCACCAAATTCAATGGGATTTCACATCTATGCCTAGTGTTAAGCACATGCTTCACTCAGCTTGCTAAATTGGAACAGGAATCAGAGTGAAGAAATGTCTTTGTAAAACCAGTTGCACTGGTAGAGCTAGCAGGGTGAACTAGATATGCCCAGAGATATGCCCAGCAAGGAGTAAACTAGGGAGTTAATGTTACATRCAGCTACACTTAAAGCCCTGGGTGCCTCGCTGTCCCAAGGATGAGATGAAAGACACGGAGAGCCTCTTGCTAAGCTGGGTATGTGAAGCACTCATCGCTTTTTGTAGGCTTGCTCCATCTGCATTGCTCAGCACTGAAGAGCAATTTGGTGCAGAGCGCTAGAGGTGTGCACACTAACAAACYGGGGTCCCACAAAAATGCCAGCCACAACGCAAGTGTCTTCAGCACAGCTGAGCATCCCAGGCTAGCCTAGACAGAGTGAGGGAAAGAGCTGTCGCCCCAAGCCGCAGTAGGTCAAACTGCAGGTTGCTAAATTTCTCTAAATAAAAATATGTTCACTATGCAAACAAATAAACAGCAAAGCCAGGCACAAAGCTGAGGCTGACGTATTTTGGAGGTCTGCATGACCATTGTGTCTCTTTCATTTCTGGTACTGCCTAATGCAAGGACCTGTTAAATGGAGGCCTTAAATCACATACTAAATGTTTACATCATTACACACAAGTGATGAATTAGACCCTGAAAATGAAGGCTGCAGACTTTGCCACTGATYTACATCAAATTCATAACATAGGAACACAGAGGAAAATCTTCTGACATCAGTAGGGGTTAAACAGGTTTTTGGTTAGAAAACAAATCTGTTTTATGCAAAAYAGTGCAGCCTTGCACCTTGCTGGTAACGGTGTGGAGCGGCAGGTAGACTCAGAGCCTATGATTCACTAGAATTCCACAGAAAAGTTGTTTTGGAAAAAAAGCACCACTGGCAGATGTTAGGTGGACTCTGCTATGCTGCACAAGCCTTCTGCCTCGAACCAGAAATAGCTGGACTGCAGATGTGTGCAAGATTTTGTTTAGTCTATCATGGTTATTGCTGCGGAGAAAACTTTGTTTTACTCCTAAATATTCATTCTCCCACACACATGCATGACCACAATGCACACACACGCAGTTTGGCAAAAGGCGCAGAGCCTGCTTGTTTGAAACCCAGCGCTGGAATACAAAAGCATCTCAGAGGGACTGATGGGAGCCAGAGAACGGTAAGGGGAAAAGACACGCTGGCAATAACAGGAGATGCTGCAAGTCAGGGAGGGGGGCCAGGAAAATAATGCAGAAAGGCAAGGGTAGATTAGAAAGGGAAGTGCCAGAAAGCAGGAGAAAAGTGCTTTTGCTGTCCCTCAGGGGCAGAGTTTCAGTCCATCCAACGTCGATGTGAAGCACTGCTGATTTCCACCAGCTGGGAATCGAGCCTTCAGCATTGGTTCTGCATCCTTGCAGCCAAAGAGAGTTTYGCCATGAGGCTTCTAGATCAGACCTTTGCTTCCTGTGCCTCTCTGTGCTTCAGAACCGTGGGCACTGACCCTGCACCTGGCCTGGCTCRGAACCCTCCTTGTCCCTTGACAGCCTCTGAAGTGCCAAACGAGAGAGAAAGAGGGACTGTGGCGAGAAAGTCACATACCCAAATGCAGAGCAAGGCAAACGTTCCAGTTTGCCAGTGGCAGGTGTCCCTTTGCGGCAAYGGCAGTCATAAATGTCACCCTGACCTCCTCAACACAAACACACGCTCACGCACACTTCATCTCTTGTTCCCATTAGCTCCGGAACAGACAACCACACAGGGCCTATTCTACGGGCACGGTATCATCTTGCACTGATTGCTACTCGTCCCCCTGCCTCGACGGTGAATTTTGAACTCATTAGCTTAGCTGCTAATGGCTCTGCACGTGGAGCCCAGGCACGCTYGGGGCCGCAGACAATGTCCTCCCTTGTGGCCGCCGCCACAGGAACTCCATTGTGTGCCCCAACACTGGAGCTGTGTTCCCCTTGGCCGGCTCCCCACGGTTCTCCCTGCTCCGCGAGATTTCCCGACCCTCTGCCAAAGCTGAGCCTCACTGGCCTTTTCAGYGCCGGGGTTTTGCTCTCCATTTCCCAGCACGGCACTCCTGTCAGTGCAGCTCCGTTGGCAAGGGGCGACGTTCCCAGCTCTCGCCGGCACCTGAGCCCACAGTCGCCCCGTTCTGCTGGAAGTACAGGGCCTGGACCCTCACAGAACCCCYGGGATTCTTCCTTGCGAACCCCAAAAGGAGTCTGGTTTGTCAGAGGTATTTGGCACTCCTCACTGTGACACTTGTGACCAGCCTTTTGAAAGTGTTTCCTGCTCATCATGCTGACTCATTTGGAAAATCTACTTCCCAGAGGTTCAAGTGCCTTTGGTCCTGCTGCTCAAACCCTCAAACCCGTAAGAGGAGAAGTGCTGTGATACTAGTGAAACAGRGAAAGCTGAAGAAGGCTGCTAGCGTAAACATAACCATCAAAATCAATGGCAAAATGACACRGGGAGTTCACGGTCTGCAAGCAGTAGGGACAGTTAGGACTGCCCRGTCATACTTGCATTACCTCGGTCACTCCAAGACCAGCTCCAGCTCACTGGGAACCCCCCCTCACACAAACAGCCACATGGAGATGGGGTGGTGGTCCCTGCTCCCTCAGAGGACAGGCAGGTCTAAAGCTCGTGACAGAGGTCGGTGCATTCCTCCCGCCTGCAGACGGGGACACGCACGGGGACGGAGGTCACACCGTCATCTCACAAAACCAGCAGCAGAGCAGAGCCCCCTCCTCCTCACTCTCCAGCCACAAAACACAGATCCCACTCATTGATTCTACCTTGCCAACATTTGCCGGTGTCAAACGTTTCTCTGTTTCCAGAAGGAAGGAACTCYCTTGCCCCTGAGGGCAGTGATATTCAGAACTAGACTCTCCTGGGAACAAACACTGATGCCCTTTTTATGTGGCCCCTGCCTTACCACCCTTTCGACGTCTCCTTTGCCTTTGCAGCAAAACTAAACTTCAAGCTTGTCTCGGCACAACAGCTTCTACTGAAAGAAGTGGGCCCACAGTACATGGAAGCCAACAGCAAATCTGACATTAAAAAACACACCCCCCCCCGGGAGGTTCTGCAGGCTGGGAAGTGTCAGATCCAAACTACCCACGTTTCAACGCTGCATGATGCGCCAGCCCCCTTGGCATACAGGCTTCCCCTTAAAAACACCAGTTTCAAAGCAAATTCCTGTCAGAGAGACAGTCCTTGAATCTCTATCCCAGGCACAGAAGGAGCAGTGTCCCATTATCTAAGGCAGAGAGAGCATCTACCACTTTCATTGGATAATCCCTTCATTAGTGTGGCCTCCAAAATAATCCTATTGAACGGTTTAACACAGCAGAGTTTAAAACAAGCCATGCCACAGATCCCAGGGTAATGGACAGTATGTCATTCTTAGGTGCCTTTGAATTAGTTGATTAGCTTTCTCTTATATCTGCTAAAACAGGTTATGCCCCAACCCTCGCAATCTTTCCACAGCACTAATAGGCCTTTGCTTAATACATTATAGCTTGCTGGATTTAAAGGCCAACAAGGCTCTTTTGACTAACTCGTAAGACCACATAGGCCATTTAAAAAAATATGCTGGCTAAAAGCTTATTTTCCAGAGTAGTCCCCAGTCTTGACATGAAGCTATCAAGACATCCAACATCACTAGCTCCACGGGCACTGTGTCGCTACTGGCCCACACTTTGCTTTTAATGGGAATTTGTTGGAGAATATGTTCAGGCTGCATCATCCCAGCCCTCTCCCAGCCCTGCTCCGCATACTCAGAACAACTGGATTAGCCAAGTCTCTCCACAAGTGCGATGTGCTCTATAGGAACGCTATACCCTGGCAGGCTGGCTCAAGGTATTTCCTGGATAGATTCCAAGCTGGCACCTAAGAACAGCTTGCAGGCAGCACCCTTTGCAAGGAAAATCATTCCAATGCCAGAAGCTCCGTCCTCCCTGTCCAGGCTGATGACGTAGGATGGGGATTAAGAAATTAGCTTGGCCTCTCATAGTAGAGTGGGAAGAAATGTTGTTACTGATTCATGAAGACAGGTAAGAACGTTTGCTCTTCTTATCCAATCTTTTTGGGACACGGGGATACATATGCAGCCCTAATGCGTTATGAGACCTCATCATGTCCTCCATCAACAGAGAAATCAGGGTCACTGCAGGAATTAACTGAGGGGGTCTGATGCTTTAGGCAGTTAAAGCCCTGCAGATCAGGAAGTGCTCCATGAAATCAAACTTTGTAGGTGACGCAGTGTTAACTCTTGGGGCCAAAAAAATAAAATAACCTGTCCTTTGTGTTACAATATCAGTTATTCTTTCTTCTTTTCTCTTCGTCAGTGCACACATATTTACATGTGCACTGCCCTTTTAAACTGCAAATACTGAGCAGTTCTCAGAGGACAATGTCTGGAAAGGTTTCCTCCTATTGCGAGAAGAAACAAATGTCTTATATGAGAGATATTGGCGGGGGGGAGGGAGGGGGTTGGTTTTGGATTGGGTTCTGAACGTCTTTTCTCTCCCCTCCTCCCACTCCCTTTTCTTCTCTGATTCACAAGGAAACCACAAAGCAAACTTAAGACTGAATGAGACTTGTTTTTGTGAATGTTCTGGCTTTCTTTTAGGACATTCACTTCCACCCCCACTAGCCTAAATCTCCTCCATTTATACCAGCCCAATAAATTCAGCAAACTTCCACAACTGTAAACACAACCAAAATCTGGCCTGGTATTTAATTACCATTGCAGAAGCCACTGGGAGTTACATTGATATACAAAGGCAAATTTTAACGTTCTCATTTGGTCCAATGCTGTTTAATTTGGTTTAACTTAAATTTTTCAAACGCTTTGAACACACTGACCTTTGTGCGAGGACAGACTGACATGACCAGAGTTATTCAGTGCTTTTAGCTGCATAGTACATGGAGTGCATCCCTCTGCCTCTCCAGATACCTGTTCTGAAAGGCAACTCGCAAGGCACCTACGCGACCCTCCACTTCTGTATCTGGCCATCACCACGTCATCAGAAGGCTCTACTCCGTTTCAGTGCAAAATCCAGCAGAACTAGCTAAAATTACCTTTGTCGTTGTTTTTATAAGGTATTTTATATACTTCAGCCTGTGTCTACTCCACATTGGGATTTAAGGGATTTTTAAAAACTTCACAAGCCACCCATGTATTTCCATAGGTACTTCAGTGCCTTTAAAATTCTAGCCTCGGCTCATCAGCTCTAAAATGAGATTAATTCCCTATCAAACAAAGAATTGTAGGGAGAACTCTGTTAATGCTTATTTACAAGATGTGGATAATACAGCGATGCGCTAATGCGACAGGAAAGGCTGAAGAAACTTCTGAAAAGCACTGGATATAACTGATGTGTTTTAACAAATGCTTCCTTTCCCTGTGAAACAGGTTCTCCTGCTCAGGGCTGAGTAGGAGTGATTGCACATCAAAGGCTTTGCTTACGCAATCCTTAGGGCCAGGAGCTAACTCCCTCCACTGCCGCCTGGGATGGCACAGAATTTGTGAAGCGTGACATTAAATGTAAAGCTGCCTGGGAATTTTCTTGAAAAAAAAAAAAAGTATTTTCTGAAAGAATGCGTTGGCATTGGGAAGCACTGATTTATCGGAGTGAAACGTTTCATGGGACAGTGTTGAGACTGGGAATATTCCATTCTGGAAGGAAAAGAGGGACCAATATGTTCTGCTTCCACCACTTTGAAACTGAGCTCCTTTGACTTCTAAGTTTCACAGTAAGATCTGAACCCAGCTGGAAACGGAATGACAGTTTTCAAATGAAAAATTACTTCGGAGTTTCATATCACAGGAGTTTGACCAATTTTTCAGCCCATTCCCCTTCTGAAATAAAAATTGGAAAAAAATGACAGAAATTCCTGCAAACCTGCCCTCCTGGCTCCTCACGCAGCTCCAAAGAGAGCCCAGCCCTGCCCTGTGAATTGGCTCCGCATTGCAGACTAACCTGTCGCACAAATGGGGCTCATGACTGATTTCTGTAGTAAGAGCTGGCAAGCATAAGAAAGATTTCACACCCTTCCTCCCATGAATGGGGAAGAAGCATTCAATTAGGAACACTGCCTATTCCTTAATCATTTCCTTTGTGTGCATGGTTATTAATATCTTTACATGACTAGTCAAGCCAGGGGCTATGTTTTTCTGTACTCGTTTTGGCTACTACTTAATGCTTACAAAATACATATAGAAGCCACACCCATAGAAAAATAAGGAAAGAAAAGGATGGTATCGTTGGGATTACTTGCAGTTGCAACTGCATTCTCCAAGCCTACTGAAACCCCTATATATTTGATATTATACAATGTCACAGAAAGACTGTCACACCTCCAGTGAGTTTAAGTAGATAAGGCATGTAAAGAGCAAGAGAAGTAGAGAGAGGCACGGGAGAGGTAATGTGACCCAAGGAAGTCAAAACAGAAGGTCAACACCCAAACCAAGAATAGAATTGATCCGCCTGATCCCTCATCCAGTACTTTGCACTGCCTGGCAGATAAATATAACTCAAAACCTCTGCTAAAAAAATGAAAGGTAATCATCAAAAGCAAGCTGGAAGTAATATGTCTTGAAACAAGACTGGAAGTTGGGAAGAAAGCCAGATGTTCGCAAGCCTGCAGCTGGTCCGTAACGGACCCAACACCAAGCATGCACACACATTGTGGTGAAATGGTTCAGGCGATGCTGGGAAGAAGCCCATTCCCTGTCTACCTTGCGCCTAGCACATCTGGATTTTGGCCTTTAAGTAAGAATACAGGAGAACAGGAGAAAAGCCAAAGGTGGGAGGAATTGTCAACCCCTCCATAAAGTCAGATGATAGCACTGCATCGTCCTCGCTTTGGAAATGAGATAGCATTTAACTACATGCTTGCAAGTCCTYGCTGACCACTGAGCTCTCTTCTCTGCCGACATAGTAACAACTGGAGCCAAACCACTCCAGATGTTGGCACTAATCCTGCAGACGGGGGTTCCCAGTTCACTGTGTGACACATCCTGGCCCAATTCTGCTCTCAACTGGCTGAGCACCTGGAACGGAAGGATGTCATCCCCGGCAGAGGAGCTGCCTCCTTCAGGCAGGCATCCCCAAGCAGCAAGCGCACAGCACCTCTGAGATGCTCTGCACACTCACATTCTCCCATCAGAGAGCGAGCTGGGTAAGTGGAGAGGCAGTGGGCAGAGYAATGCTATTCGTATCAGCCATGGTTTAAGTGAACATCTCTGCCCACTGGAGTGGAGAGTCAACTGCTTCTGATTTAATTAATGAAGGCCTCATTTTGCTTTGGGAAGCAGGACCACTGCCTATCAGTACATGGTTTAAAAAGGCCTTTTCTTCCACACATGAGCATTTCTGTTCTGAAAACTCTGTTACAGACTCACACAGCAGATTAACGAAGGAAGTATTTCACCATGTGCCTTGTTCAAAGAAAGGGAGTATAACTGTGCAGTGAGTTAAATAAAACCACATCTGCGTTCGGCTAATACAAGCTGCTGGCAAGATGTAATTACTGGCTATCCACCTGTAGTGCTAACCATTACGGCCATCCAACAGCGATCTACAGGCTAACCATGTGCCAGGCCAAGGATGCTGCTCAAACAGCCACAGCTACCTGCCGCACGTTTGGGCTGTACTTAGCATGGTGAGTGGTGGCAAGGGAGGAGTTTATGGCCTCCAGCAGCAGGCAGGTTGTGTTCAGAGACCCCGAGCCATGGAGAAGTCTATGAAGACCCCTGTTTGCAAGTATTCCCCACGCTTGCCCAAAAGGCAGGGAGCCCAACAGGTCTRACAGATAGAGGCAGGCAACAGTGGAAACCTTGTCAGCGTCCTCCACGCAGCCGACATCCTCTCACTGCGAAGATGAGAATGTGAAGCCCTGAATGAGATGTCCTGGAAAGAAAGAGGCCAAGGAGACAGAGTTCATGTGGGGAGGAGTGCCTGGTTTTGATTTGAGGCTGAGTCGAGGCCAAGCCACAACCCTGGATTCTCGATCACTGAGATCACACAAGCCTGACTTGGAAAACAACTGACAAAACCTCCTCAGAACTGGTGACTCTGACACACCAACCAACCCAAAAGGCACTAAATTCAGCCTTCCACTCAACCCCGAACCAAAGGGGCTTCGATCTGGCAGTTCGCATCCTGAGCCATCTCACAGGTTAATGCTCTAACAAGACTTTGCCTCCATCCCAGACACAGGCATGATCCAACGGCACTACAAAACCACCACATGTTCCTGGAGGATATGCAGGAATAACACACAGTATCCTGGTTTCTGTGTTCTTTATCTTCACATTTCTAAGGCTCTTTGTGCAGCGACTAGTTTATTCTCAGATCTGCAGCAGAAGGGAAGGTTCACTCTGCTGCTTGCCAAGTCTTAACCATGGCCTTTGTGGAGGGTTTCTGCMTATTCAGATTATCTAAAATAAAAATCATCTGGAATAAGAAATAGATGGCTGCTCTTTGKATTTGATAGCACCCATGTCTACGCTATTGTTAAATGGGAACAATGGCTGCAATGATTTCTGCCCRGTCTGTGGCTCACCGCGCTTTCAGCACTTCAGCAAGGCAGCCCATCTCTGGCCTGTCACCACGGGGTAGCTCTGATCCTTCCTAAAGCTTTGCTATCAGCCTGCAAACCTCCACAAAAACCAAGACCTGTTGCTACTAATCTCCGTTTCCCTTTCTGCTCAGAAGTGACAAAACGGAACGCACCTCCTGCCTCACATTCCTCCAAGCCCACAGGAAACCATAAATCAGAAGAAAAGCATAACATCCAGAGAGAAYTTGCAAAAGGCCAAACACTAGGATGGGCCGAGGGGCTGGGGAAAGGGAACAGGGAACCAGCAAAACCAGCCSTAAGGTGAGCACTAACCCACACCTCCACCTTGGCTGGGAGAGGTCCTGCTCCAAAGAATGGAGGGAAAGGGAGGCTCAGGGCAACTAAAAGTCTTCCCCTCTTTCAAGGGAATACATATATACACATATATATATATTCTTCATTTCCTTCCAACCCCCCCACTGCCTCTCCTGTAATTAAATAATAATAATTAAAAAGCTTTTAGCAGGAGAGGGTTAAACCTCCCYGAGTGTCACCCTGGGCTGAGCTCTCAGCTGGCTTCAGCTGTACCTAATGACCCTGCTAGGAGACAGGCCACCAGCAGGAGGGAAGGCTGGCTGCGGGGTGGGAGAAAAAGCCGAGAAGAATTTGTGTKTGGAGGGAAGGGAGCGAGTAGTGCCTGGCCTGTGAGGTGTTAGCTTTGTTCGGCTTTTGAAGCCTACAGTTTGGAATGCCCCGAAGCGACCCTTGCAAGGCCAGCGTGACCTGCCCGGCCACGAGAGCACGGCTGCTGTTGGCCTCTGAGAAACCAAGCTTGCTTCTCTGCACCCCTCCCGGGAGCTTGGATGACCCAGGGGGCTGCGGTTGGTTCACTTTGAGGTTGGTTCACTTTGAGGTTGGTTCACTTTGAGGTTGGTTCTTCAGCGTGATCAACCCGGTCTGCAGCCAGGTAATGGGAAGTGAATCGCCTGGCAARACCCTCTGGCTTTGTGGTAGAACCCACCCTGTCTTCCTCCCAGGACTGTGGTTTAGGCTGAAGCAGTTCTTTATGGTTGAATGCAGCAAGGATCTGCTTTATTTAGAGGTGACTCGTCGTTCTGGTCAAAATGGCTGAGATTTACTCTGGCCCAGATAAATCTATTTATAGCAAGTGTTACGCTAATTCCATACGCCAGTCTGATCCACTTGTACTCACTGGAGCAATAATGCTTTCTGCTACCTGTGCATTTTAACTACTTTTGTGCAGCCAGCAGCCATTTTATTCTTGGATCATCAGCTCTTACTATAAGGTAGATGTGTACCTCCCCTCGCTTCCCTTTTCAGTGAACCATATAGTACTCCATTTCCTGCAGCCCTGCTGATCTCCTCCCTGTGGAAATCGCTGGCTCAATCCGAGATCTATGCTGTGTTTTGAATAAGTGGGAGAAATGTAGGTAAAAACAGATTATGCAAGTAGTTTTAAAGCCACTCGCATTTAAGGCACTTTTAAAAAAATTGAATTGCTTTTATTACCTTAATGAGGTTCACGTTATGTTTTGTAAAGAGTAATTCATTTACTGTCACTCTTGTGAACTAAGGAGTGTGGCGGGGATTTTACTCATCATCAAAATGCATCTGTCTTTGGATAAACTGTACCAATTGCTTAATGGAGAAACGGCAATAGAAGAGCTGTTTTTAGGGGTTTGAGTCTCCTATTTTTGTTCTAGGATAATGGAATAAGCTGTATGTCTAATCTTGACTAAAATCTCTCTACAGATGGCTATAAGCATGATGCAGATGTGGAAGGCCATGCCAATGCTTTTTGATCCTGGGAGCACAAGAGAGTTTTCTGCAGTAAAAAACTGAGGTAGAACAGCAGAAGCTCTGACGATGTAAGTGACCCTGAAATGATTCTGAGATGCAGGGTCCTCATCTCTCTCCTCCTTGTTTTATTCTCACTTGTTTTGTTCAAAGGCTCCACTGAAAAATTTCCCTTTTTGAGCCCAACGATTGCTCTAACACTTGAACTTGTCATCAAATCTATCAGCTTCAGCTCCTTTCCTGCTACAGAACTACGAGTAGCTAGCAGACTCAACTCTTCGCTCCTTATCAAGTCCCAGTGGGCAGTACAATTAGAGATTGCTGGCTTGTCTTGATGCAAGATGGGGTTTGGATTACTAGTTTGCTACGAGCAAGGTAGTAGAGCCAGCCAGTGACATGAGCTTGCTGTTCCGCTGTTAAGAGCAGTCAGAGGTGGCCTCAGCACAGCCTTTGAATGCTACAAGAACCTCCAAGTAGATAAACAATTAAAATAGGGAAAGTACATCAAGACATGAGAAACAGATTGCCCAGATCTGTTTTACACTGGTACATGAATACAGATGTTTTGCTGGTATTTGGTGTTTATTTTCTCATGTTCTTCATGGAGGCTAGAGGTAGGTGTACAACCCCTAAAACCGTTTCCAGTATGTCTTCTCACGGGTGAAGAGATTCTGCGCCTAAACTTAGCTTAGCTCTAGCTTTGGTAATAGGGTCCATAACGTTTTGCACATTTTGCACAGCTACAGAAATATCCAAGTCTTTGTCTGAAACGTGCTAAATGTCAGTTTATGGCTCTTATCCTTCTACTGAGAGGCTGGAGGTGTATGTTTAGACAGAGTTTTGAAGCAAGATGAATAAGACTTCATATTTTGGTTGCACAGTGTTCCATTGACTTTAAATCAGTACATTAATATTTAGCAAAAACTGACACCTCTCTTCAGGAGACATACAATGACAGATACGGCTTTTATGCACTCTGCTATATATACGTAAGTACAGGCTTTTTCCAGTATTACTTCTCATTTATGTTCAAATTATTAAAAGGCCCACTGGAATTTATTAAAGTATTTGAGTTTACCAAGTACTTTCCCATACACTGAATTCTCCATCACTACTTTCTGATAGCTAGTCTGAGCTCCTGTAGAATCAAGGCACTAAGCAACCTGATCTAGTTGGACCTGCTTTGAGAAAGGCATTGGATTAGATGACCTCCAGAGGTCTCTTCCAACCTAAATTACTCTAGGATTTAATGGCTTAAAGATTAAATCCTTCCTTAGCTCTTTTAATGCACTCCTTATGTAATGTATCCCATCATAACAAGTTTCCCCCCAGCTTCTCTTTTGTAACCCACAGCCAAGTGTTCAAGGAGACAACAGCGCCCTGAGCATCTGGATCTCTCGCCATCCAACCTTGACTGATCTGCAGRTCATAAGGCGCACATAAAGCACAGAGGAAATGCTATAAAGCAAGCAGTTTACTTTTCACCACTCAYCATTACAGCCTAGGGGGGAAATTCTGACAGAAGTTGCAGCAAACTATTTCCTACTTCTGCCCATAGTACTTGAGCAGCTTCTCAAACCTTGAGAGAAACRGGAAGCAGCCCAATAATGTCATAGTACTGTTAATGTTCCAATACTGCTATTTCAGTGTGTGTGTGTGKAAAGGAAAAGCCCATTAGTGAGGCTTGGTGCGGACAGGTAGATCAGGTCAGGAAATAGTAYTGAACTAGACTGCTTCCCTAGGGTAGCATCTCTTCTCTCTACAGCCCTTTTGGTGGTTTCAGATCAGCAGTATGCAGATGTCTGTGCAAACTATGGTAAAACCAGTGAGGAACATCGACCTCTTGGGGATTCTACAGTCTGACTGACAGTAAATCAGACAGTTGACTTTAAAAAGGCACCATCCTAAGGGCAAAGGGGGTTCTCCGCTTGCCAGAGCAGTCAGGACTACCCATTTCTTGTTCAACGTTGTTCTTGTCCCCTTCAGTTCACTGAAAGTCATTTCTCAGCTCAAATGCTGAGCTGAGCACCTCAAAGTGATGGATTCTCCATGCAGACCATTTCACGGGCCAGCCATGTGCACTAATGCTGATGAATTGGCAGAGCAACTGACAAAGATCATCTGGTAACTACCACATAGYAACCTCCATCTTTAGCTCATCAGAGCATAGCACTATTTCTGCTGATTACCAGTAATTTTTCTGGTTATCAAACTGAATGGATCTCTACCTTCCTTTCCRTTCTGAATATCTGTTTTGCAAAAGAATGACACAGCTGTAAGATTGAACCTCTCTGCTTCAACGTGCAGTATATCTTACCACCACATCYCTAATACTCTTTGAGAAAAGTCCAGGAAGAGACAGTTCTCTGCATCTGAAATCTGCATGGACAACCACACTCCTGCAGCTCAGTATTCTCCAGGCCTCTCTGAGCATCACACTGTGCAGTTCAGTTCCTGGAATGTCACTCAGAAGAAGGATGCAAGAGAGGGCTTTGAGTTCTGGAGAAGAAAGTATCATCCAGAGACTCATCACGAGCAACGTAGGTGAGGCAGCAGACACCACAACACACCGTCAGTCCAACTGCACCGTGCAGGCAGAAGATGACTTCTCCTGAACCARATTTCTGGTTCTTGCTTTGTGCTGACCTGGGCCTGCTCTGTCTCCCACAGAGAGAGGTAACTTGCCTCGTTTGACCCTCTGGAGCTAGTTCATCCATCTGACAAGTTCCAGAGRCAGGACTCCAGTGACACACATGCCCAGAAACAGGCATGCTAACGACCAAACATTCTCCACCCTCAAGACTTCATCAGCTGGGTCATTTGCATTTTCCCGTGAGTGATACTTTTTCTTTCCTACACACTTTGATCCAGCTTGCTGAGAGACTTAGAGCAGACATTGCTTGTCTGCTCATCAGAAAGCATTTGCCTTCCTGGGCCGCAAGGATTGAGCTTCTGCAGTGGCAATATGGAAGCTGCACAGCAAAGACTGAATACAGGAATATTCTTTTCTGAGCTGAAGAAAGAAATATTATGTGGGCATGAGACTCCTCAGATGACATTTGTTTGCTTTCTTTTACAAGCAAAATGGATTTATCAAAAAACTTGTATCAAACAGTTCCGTCTTCTCCCCAAGTGAACTCGGCGGCATCCGTTTACCAACAGGGCTGGCCAAGTTCCAGCAGGCTTTGTTGAGACTTCCCCTAGTCCATAGTTTAGCTCAATCCACCCTCCCCCAGCAGGGATCTCTCTCAGCACTAAACGCTCCTTGTTTCTTTTTTCTCTCCCTCCCCTGGGCCTTGGCTCGGCACTGGAGCTCCCCAACCTCTATGCTCCCTTTGTCTCTGTCTGAAAGGCTTTTCCTGTGTCGTGTCCTGCCAAACGCAGCAAAGGTCTTGCCCTCTCTGGCAGCAGAAGTGCTGAAAGTGCTGACTGACCTGGGGGCAATAAGGGAGGGTCCTTGCCCCTTCCTTTGCCCTGGGAGAGTTGGGTGTCGCTTGCACCCTTCCGGAGCTGCCAAATGTTTTTTGCTGTGTCCCAGTGCCACAAAACAACTGTTTTTTCCCTGTAGAGTACTGATACCAGTAAGTAACGCGACCCTTTCCTAAAGGGATGAGAGTTTATGGCTGTGCTCCTTCAGCTGGTGCTGCGTGGAAGCTTGCTGGGGGAAATACGAGTTAAGTGTCCTAGACACTACTCATCCCTTGCTTTTATTTATTACTCTCAAGGGTTGGGTACGGTCCCATTTTTCTAGCTCTGACTTCCTCTTACACATCTCCAGAGGGAACAGAACTGTTGTGATGTGGCTGGGGTTGGGGAATTAATTCTCATGTAAAGGATTAGTGTCTCAGTCATCAAGCTTTAGAAAAGGACATTCTTTTGAGTGCAGCTAGCAGGACTTTTACCAGCTACAGATTGCTTATCTGCTCTCTGTGGCCATATGATGGACTGTCACATCCCTTTGAGCTAGTAAATCATCCTTGCAGGATGACCCTTACTGTCCTGCTGTATACCCRATGTTGTCTTGGACCCTGCTCTGGAGATAGGACGGTTAGGCTCATATACAAGGAGGAAATTCCCAGGCTCACACAAAAAGCCAAAATGTTGGGGGTAGACGGAATCATTGGGCAGGAAACAGGGACCAGTGCTGCTTGGAGTAAAAATTAATGCGTCCTCTGTACTGCATGATGTGGCCCAGGCACGGGAGAACAAAGTTGGCATTGTAGTAACCGGGCCTCAGCAGCAGAAGAAGGATTGGAGCACAAAGTCAAGGGTCAGAACAACAGAGTTCAGCCCTGTAGGATTCACAGATACTCATCTTCATACTGAAAATTCAGCTAGAAACCTCCACTTCTTCTTGATTTCTTGGCATCTCACACATCTCATCTCAACCCACACAGTTCAGAACTGCAGGTAAAAGAGAAGTATGGAGTCCAAAACTATGAATAATTGTGGTGAACACAAGCAAAGATTAAAGTCCATGAGGCTAGAAGCTATAGCATTTTGACTTCTGAGAGAAGCCTTTTCCCACCCCATCAACATATATATCAGCTTGGAGTTTTCCAGTGTCTCAGTCCTGTTTACTAGTTTGGCATTGTCCCATAGTTTTATGCATTATCTCTGAATTCAGATGAGTCAGTGGTACCTCAAGAGCTTGCGTTATTCCAAACTCCTAAACTCAATCTGGCAGAACTGGTTTTATTACACTCTTTGAACACTTAAGGCAGGCGTCTTTCTACAAACGTCAGCTTGCTGCCTTCTCTTTCTCCAACCTTCAGGTAGGCTGTTCTCTGCAGATCTGAGAGCACCATCTGAAGTGCCAGCCTCCAGCTGGCGCAAGCAAGGAAAGCCGGGAAGTGTGTGGGAAGGGAAGTGTGTGGGAAGAGAAGTGTGTGGGAAGTGTGGGGTGGGGAAGGGAAGGGAAGGGAAGGGAAGGGAAGGGAAGGGAAGGGGGAAAGGGGCCTCCTGCTATGTCAGTGCTATCACAGTGGCTGTTTCCTACATCCTGGGGCGAGGTCATGGTGCGGGGACAAATCCATACTTCCTGCCAAAAACTGGGTTTATCAGAGAGAACAAAGGGGTGATATTCTGAAAAGAAACTGAGCTGTGGGAAACAGCATTGTTTCACTGAGCTAGAATGGAGCAGGAACAACTGACATGCTTAAACAGCAGTTCTTCAAAATAGTCATGGAGATTTCTGCATTACCCCAACATTGCAAATGTAGCAGGACCATGCTGATGTTTAAGCTGGTATTCTTCTCAAGTGCATGGGCATGAAATGGCCTCAAAGCAAGCCACAGGTGTGTATACTTGCATAACCTAACTTTTCTTTGTCATAGGAGTACAGATAAATCTCCTCTAGCTGCTCCCTATGTCCATGGAGGTACTTTACTGTAGCGATATATGCRGACCGCGTCTATAAAATCTATACACGTAAAATCTATACACATAGTATACTGTATTTTCAGCCCGATGGTCAGAAAATTAGCAGACAAAACCACATGTCAGTCTCTTCTATGTACTGTTAAACAAAGACTGGCACAGCTACTTGGATGCTGAGAAAGGACTACAGGCTATATGTCYGTATCTCTGTGCACCTGAACGGATGTACATGCAGGTGTAAATTTTATTCCCATAAAATATCCTCTTACCTTATCAACAGGCAGATGTATCCAACCCCTGGAAACACTGCATGTGCACATATGTATTTACACACATGTTCACACGTGCTGTTTCTATTAGCAGTAGCATTTAATAAAGAGTATGGAAATTATTAAGCCCTGCTGAAGTGTGATGAAGCAGACTGGGTATGCAGAGAATGGATTATCTCACTCTCTGATATTATATAATCTGTTTAGACTGTGCCACTTTATGCTTATTTAAGGAATGAATGAGCACTTCACTCTGGGATGTGCCACCCATGAGTTSTGACATCATCCCTTTAATCCACTGTAATGAATATACTGCTTTGCTTTTTAGCCATTCCCTCACTATATCCAGTAAAAGTTCTGTACTAGAACAATTACTCTCAGACACCATGTATGTGTGTGTGCGTTATTCCACAGTGAATTAGGTGGTGGTTAACTGTATCAGAGCAACAGAATGTTCTCCGCCTCCCTTAAGAAGAGACCTGGCACATAAGCGAAGTAAACTTCTCCTGCAGATAAGGTGAAGCAAGACAAGAACGTAACGTGTGTGTGGGCACACTCTGCTGTAAATGTACCMCGCTGCATTTGGTTAACCTTGTATTCGGTGGATTGGTATGGGCTGTTGAGAACACATACMACCTTTCCATTATTTTTTTCTGMTCCWTTCTTCCTTCCTATAAATCAAAGTCTCTGAACTGAATGCCCTTCTTTACAAAATGAGAGGYCAGAGGAGACAGCAACATGCAAAAWTAAAAAGAGCTGTAGATGCACTGCTTTAAAACAAACCCTCTCCAGTAAGCCAAAACAGGTACCCCACCAAGTGAAAAGAACGGAACATTTTGCCAAGAGGTTTGTGTAGGGGCAATTATCTTGCCTTATTTTCTTCTTTTGGGAGCAGTAGCTCAGAGGAGTAATCAGCTCCTGCAGCAACACGTGTGGCTTACTCACTACTTCTTTGACCTGTGTTGGTATTGTCTCACCTAGTTTGTCAGGGCAGATACGTGCATGCCTAGGCTCTGTTCATRTGCACGGGACTGGTGGCAAAGCCAGTTTCCTCACCGCCAAGCATGTGTGGGAAGAAACACACACGGACTTTTCTCTAAGCCTTCTAGAGGAATGGAGTCTCCAGCATACCCTGTCCTCTTTTCTAATCTGTTGTAATAGAAGTAGAAACTCTTTCCCCTTTCTTCTAGCGGCTCAGACAACAATGGGGAGAACATTAAGCCCGATGCTTTTTCCCGTGTTGGTACGTGGCCAGCCACCATGGGTGTTGTGACCGCGGTTGTGGGCAGCTCCTTCTGGGCGGAGGGCCAGCCTGGCTGCAGGTAGGCATGGATGCAGTGGAGTTGCAGGAAATCAGCCTCCACCCTCCTTGCAGTCCAGAGGAATAATTGTTCATTATCCTACTTCTGCTCCTTATCCTATGGGGTCCTACGGAGGGGAAGGCTGGCAGCTTACATTCTAACTGCTGTGTACTGGGGAGTAGAGACGCAATTCACCTCCATGGAGCCTGGAAGATACAGACATCTCCCTGGGGCTGCAGTTAAGCCGTGGAGTCCATCCCCTTGCCCGGGACGGAGGCGTACAGCTCCCCAGTGCTCCAACATACTCCATGCAGGGAAGTCTGCAGCTCAAATTSCTTGTCTTGCCCATTCCAAGATCTTAACAGAGCAGGCTCTGCAGTGCCTCAAGAGAAGATAAAGCGGCGATTAGAAAGCTACTGGCAGGTGAAAATCTCARCCTTCCATACTGGCCATGATGCCTGCTTCCCCCTCTCCCTCCAAGTCTGCAATTGCTGGTCAAAGAGGGCACAAATTCCGCTCTTGGTTCCCCTTCCTTTTCCCACAGGAGAAGTTAGCATGGCATCGTGTTAGCACAGAGCCGAATCTGCTTTCTTTTTTTCCACTTCTTTTCCTCCACCCTCATTTTTAAAGCAAGCTTTACATTAGACAGGAACCACATTAATTATGGGAAGAGCTAACCATCTGTGTGTGTAACAAACACTTGGGAAATAGCAGTCAGGAATGACTGTAAATGTCTGAAATCAGAATACAGCCCTGATGTAGAGGAGAACKGCAAGCAAACAAGCAAGCAAGCACTCTTGGCTCCAGGGAAACATTCTGTCCTGTCCCCAAAATTCAACCAAACTTGGACTGCAGGTCTATTTCTAGGGCTCTTTTCTTTAYCCCAGATAACTGAACTTACAAAGCTAGCAGTAGCCTGTTTTTTTAAGCAAAGMCAGTGCTTAGGAAGCCAGAAAAACTCATGGTTCCACTGGCCTTTCTGCTGCAAAAAAATTAACACTGTGGTTGAAATTTCACAGTGTTATGAAACCAGGTTTTAAAGGGACCATCGCCATTGCAGAAAAGCTTGGGATTCCAAAGCTCTTGTGCTTGATTTTCCTTCCTCCCTCCCATCCCTGCTCTTCCACTGCCCCTTGAGAACAGAGCAGTTCAGGACGCTTAGAGTCGAGGCTGTACGGGGTTAGCAGTTTCAGGTGGCTTTTAGGTGCAGGAATTAACATAAACTTATTTTGCAACGGCTACAGGAAACTGCTATGTGGTGGGGAAACTGGCTCTCTCACCAGCCCCATGTAGCTGAAGAGGGGCTAGGCATGCGTGTTCGCCCTGCCAAACGACCTGTGACGTAGGGACGCAGCCCAGGGACAGCTGCGCCCAGACCCAAAGTCACTCTTGTAGCTCTGATTACAGGTCCCAGCCTTCATGCTGTTCCTAACCTCAAATAATCCAGCGCACACACTTTCCATCCTGGGTTCATCTGTTACCCTGTTAAGCCCTGATACCAAACTGAAAGTCTTCGACCTCCTTATATCCACTACGTGACTTGAATAGGGTCTCTCAACTCACTGTACYCGTGTTAGTAACCCCAGGATATGTGCCCTACAAATCAGAAAATGCTGTTTAACTGGAGAAAGGGACTTGCAAGATCCCCCAGCATGTATTTAACTAACTCAGGAGTTGCAGCGGAATTTACAATGCCCTGATCTGTGCATTAGCAGATGAGACAGTGCTTTATTCTTTATCCAGCGATTATAGGTCAAAGCTCAACTGCCCTACTGACAGTGCAAAACTTTGCAAAAGCACCCAGATTCATAGAGGCTGTGTCACTGATAACGTTGATAATKTGCAACAAGCTCCCATCTCAGGACATGTGGCACAGGGGAAGGCAGCCAGAGAAAGTTGCCAGACCCGCACTACAAACTCCTCCAGGCAAAGGATTCCCCACCATGCCGTGGCATCCCTTCTCCCTGACCAGACTGGGGAGCAGCCTTGATGATGCCACTGAGACCAAAAAAACCCAGCCTGACTCCAGGAGTCTCTGGGAGGCACGACAAAATGAAGGCAAATGGACGGCTTCTCTCWCACAGGCTGGGAGAGGTCCCGGGTGCGTGCGGCAGCAGTACGCTGCCCTCCTTTCTAGCCCTCRTCCCCTCGGGGCCCAGGGCTGGAACGCCATGCTTTCCCACCTAAAGGGATCACCAGAAATGAATGATTAATCAATCAGTGCTGAAGGTGCTTTGTCATCACAAACATTAATTATTTCACAGGCTCTTGACTCAGATACACAGTGTGAGCCTTCCATCCTGTCCCTCTCCCTAAGCTAAGGAAAATGAAGCAGAGGAGCTGTTGAAATGAACTTTCCTCAGCCACACAACCGCAGAGTGCCAAAGCAAGCAGTAGCCCTCAGCTCCCGGACTCCCCATTCTCCACTCCAGCTAGCAGAGMGCCTGGGTTCCCTTCAGATGAAGGCTCAACACCATTGTTTCCCATCACCACGAAACTGGCTTTGTGGCACCTTTCCAGCTTCCCGAGCTTCAGCAGTGTGAGTGACAACGGACTCTGACATCCCTAGAATGCAAAGCTCGCTGGCTTTGCAGTAACACACATTTCAACAGGAGCTTGTCTAGAGTCCACGTGAGTGAGGTTATGCCAAATAATGTTTCAATGAACTCTTATTCTACGTGCTTACTTGGCCATGCTGCAGTCCTTCGAGGACCAGGGTTGGAATCCAGAGACACTGCATGGTGCCAAGACAACCAGCAAAGCACAATTATCAAGACTTGTGGCACTCTGAGGAGGAACGGATGACTCTCCCACAGACAATTTCAATAGCACAGATAAGCTAGCATCAGCATCTCTCAGCCGCATTACCTCTGGGTCCAATTACCCTCTTCTACCACAGGCTTATTGCTCTTTTGTTTTTTTTTTTTCCTTTTAGCAAGCTTTGTCATCTAACTTCCAATCCTCTTACATTCTTTATTACAGCTAGAAAACTAGCAACTAGTAAAACCCTGATCTTGACTTTCTCGGTGGCTTTTGGCCATCCTCATAGAACAAGGCCTACGGTTCCTTGTGGTGTTGCCCTCTGGAAGACTTTGAGGGAAAGCAGTCCAGATTCACACCCTTAGCAGGTGACAGCCAGAGTTTTACACTTTGCAAAACTTCTCCTGCAAAATCATTCAGGTTGAACAGCTTTCTCCTTACACTTACCTCGTGGCAACCAGAAGGAGAGCCATGGAGAGAGAAAAATGCCAGCAGACTGTTACTGACAAAAGAGATGATTTTCATCTCTGTGTAGCCACATACATCCCAGCCAGCAGAAAGACAACAGAGAGGAACAGCTAGTGAAAATGAAAGCAAGCAACTTCCAACTCAGAAACTGATCTGTTAGACAACTAGAAACATTTCAAAGTTTGCAGATGTTCTTACAGGGTACATACTATTACAAAGCAAGTTGTGTTACAGGAGTGTTATTCCGGTAACAAACTCAACTGTCAAATTATGAAATATCAAAATTTTCCTTGTCCACGTGCTACACCATGAAACTTATGAGCTATAGCTCCCATGAGCAGCCTGAGATATTGTATTTCAGAGTTTAATATCATCCACTGCAAACTCACAGCTTGTAAGTCTGGGCAGTTTTATCTTGGGAAAAAAAAAATTCAAAAAATCCTTTTCTGATTTGGAGAGTTGGGATGGATCAGTGGGGGTTTAGCTTCAGACCCTTRGGCCTCTGGGATACCCTGCTTACGCAGCTCACAGTTCAAAGTTACTAAGGAAACTGCTTGCCAAAAATTTGGCACAAAATACCATTTATGAAGCCAAACCAGAGATCTCAAGTCAGTTGTCACCCAGTCAGTTCTCTCATACCAGGGGATTTTCCCTCACTACACATTGAATAAATACCTTCAGATCTGCCCACAGTAATGCAGGCTGAAGGACTGCAGCTTTTTCCTAAGTCCTTCAGGATTCACGTGGCAGTTTTGATGACAGGGAACCTCAGGTTAAGGGACTTCTGTTTCCATATACTTCTGTGATACCAGCTACGGAGGAAAAAAGCCCTGTGCCACACGAGGGTCCTGCTGCGATCTGCTGTGAACGTGATCCACCTGACACAAGGGCAGCCGAAATGTAATGCAGCCTCGACCGCAAAGGAGGGCCCTTTGGGTGACGGTGTCACAAAKACAGTCTCGGTGTGGGACATCAGGTACAAACTGCCGCAAATACGCACATAGATTAGGGAAGGACCCCACCATAAACCGTGCCCCAGTACAACCCTGGTAAAGGCCAGATTTGGTTCTTTATTAGTGACTTGGGGTCACTTTAAAGTGATGCTGAAAAAGGGGAGGCTGGAAGCCAGGAGGGGAAACAAAGCCTGACTGCATTCGGAAAGCACCACACAGATGTATAGGTATTTAGGGGCTGGATGGACAGGATGGACTGCCGTAACTGGGAGAGCATCTCATGGCTGGTACTGCGAGAGGAAGTAACTATATGGTAACATCTTTGCTTTGACTTCTCCCTTTACATACTTCAGACTCTTTGACTTTAGAAGCGCAATGATAAAGAGATAAGAAATAGAATAAACAGATAAAGACAGGTATTATGATTGATATAGATAATATCATGCTGCTTTTGTGATAGTATCTTCTTCTCTCGTGCAACTAARCCAGCAAGTGATGGCAATTGTACTCATTAGTCTCTGATTCAAAAAGAAGCTCTCTGCGTAGGCGTACCTTCATGCAACTACAATCAGTATCGGGGATCTTGCTTACATAAGAAGCCTTGTGTAACAAAACCCAATTCTGAATCAATGCATGTGCTCTTTCTGTTAAACTGATTTAGTTAAACAGATGAAGATTCTTTCTTTGGCCATTCTGCGTGTAATTTGAATTTGCTTTTAAGTGTCTTAAGCTAATAAGTTTGGCTTACCTCAAACTGCATGTCAATGGCGTGCAGTGTCAATTGACACAAATCACACTGAAGCCGCTAAAGTTTTTTTTCTGCAGAGGCCTTCACTAACACACGTTCACACAGCGTGGATGCATTAAAACTGGTTAAGCTAGCTTTAAACTTGTCTAATTCAATCTGTTATCAGACTTAGCAAGATCAGTTTTACTAAGGGTTTTAATTCTTCCCATTCTGTTTGAAACACCCTAGTRAGAGTTAGAAAATATTTTCTAAATGTACTTGTTTTTCCACTTTCTTTTCCTCTGGCAATTTTTTTTTTTTTCTTGCATCTTTCACGGAGCTAGAATTACATGCCTGCATTTTTCTCTGCCTAATGAGAGCCGCAGTAATGTGCAGACAGTGCTGCACACTGSTAGAACAAACCTCTCTGCCCGTGTCCCTGGGTCACTGCCTGCTGACAGTGCTCCTCCAGGAGCTTCTGAACCACCGCGTTACAGCCAGCCAGGAGGCTGCAAGGCATGGGGGAGGCGAAGACTGGCACCCCTCAGATCTGGGCACGTACAYGGTCTTGTGTAGCCGATGCCTCAATTGCAGGTCTCCCTTTCCTGCTAAGCAGCACGGAGGTCCCTGGGTGGCCTGGGGCTTGGATGTGTACGGAGGGATGCTGTTAGCCGTCTGTTCCCTTAGGTCACGGTAGCTGCAAGGGCTCCTCCTGAGAAGATTCCAGCATCTGAGTCATCGTGCTACAGTCAGAGCGCAGCACCTCCTGGCTCACCCCACCGACCTGCAGCCCGCTCTGCAGTGGGTAACCCTGACCTCACAACAGGACTGATTAATAACGTTAGTTAATAGCAACAACAACTGCAATAGCGATGTTAGTTAAGGAACTAACCGCTTATTTCCCTCCCTTGTGGGAAATTACCACAGAGGCATTTGGGGTTTTTCTGTGACCCACAGAGTGCTACAGCCCGGTCCAAGCTCTGCAATTTSTTCCTACTCTTCCCTTGTCCTCCTGATTGTTCCTAGAGTGCATTTAGACCCAGCATGAGGAACGATGTCCCTACCCRTCCCTTAGTACCAAGCGAGTCTTCCCTGAGCGAGGAGGGAATAAAGGTAGGGGGYAAGCCTTGGGAGCTGGCAGTATGCCCAAGGACTTCCATTTTGCAAGAAATGAGCCAAATTTACTCATCTAGCACCGTTGCTTAACAGATCGGCAAGGCTAAGGGCAGTAATGCGTTCTTCTTTGCATCACTCCCGACCACTGGATTCCGTGACTGAGTGGAACAAGTCAGAAGCGTGTTCCTAGATTTCCCAGACTACTGCTGGTTAAACAGAAGGCTCTGCATGTCAGGGAGATGAAAGCCACAATATCTATTGGGGTTGCATTCAAATGTGCTAGAACTGGTCTTTCAAGGTAATTATACTTGTTTACTGGAATTGAATATACATGTCTCTACAAGATGCCTTACAGAAATAAGGCTTATCTACCAATCTAAAGATCTATACATATTTAAGTAATGAATTTTTTTTTAAATAAAGTTTTCTTTGTAGCAACTGGTCCCTATAAAGTCGGAAGCATTGATGGACTGAGTGTATATTGAGTATTGATTTGGAGTGTTTTGACATGTAATTGGATTTGATTGCTAAAGTAGACTAGTTTGGTAGTCTTATTATGGGATGCTTAAAACAGGGTTTGTTTATGCCTRTGCAATATTTTTTTGGAGGTTTGTTTTCTCCCTGTGTGTAACAAACAGAAAAGAATTTTATTATCTCGAAGGCTCCCTGTTGAGGGGAATAAGCCAATTGTAAAACACGGCACAACCCTTSGCTGGGAAGTGCAGAGGGGCTCTGTGCAGCAGTGGGTGCCAGCAGGAAAGGGAGGGTGATCCCTAGCTAAGGGACTGCTATGGGAAATCTGGATTAAATTTTTGCCTCTTCCACAGATGTTTCCTATGGCAAGGAACTTTAGCTATTGCTGTCTCAGTCTCTGTTGAGAAAGTGGATTATATGCTACCTTCTCTCACCTCATTTTTATCTATATTTTTGTATATGGTTTAGCTTGTATGGTATTTTACTTCTTTTATAGTTGTAGGATTTTAGGGACATGTTAGTAAGCATCTCTGCCATGCACTATAGAAGTCACCCTGTCCCTTACACGCATCTAAGGATTCTCTTGTATTACAAACAAATAATTGTAACGGAAGAACTAATTAAAGAGTTGGGAGGAAGAAAAGTATACAAGGAGGCTAAAATCTGTACCCTTTGAGGAAGTCTGAAGAATTCTATTTTGTTCTCTTTTTTTTGCCATAGGCCTGCTAATGTCAGTATTTTCTCACTGTTTGAAGTGTTCGTAGTTTACATATTCCCCTGCTACTTATATTTCAGCCCTCCTGAAATATATAGGCTTATTTCTCCAGTCTAATCTCTTGTTCTCCCTGTAACAGGCAGACTGCGTCTGGCCATTTGGGAAATAGTTCATAATTCCATGCTTAAATAACTGGCTTTTGATAAAGGTCCAACAYAGTGCTCAGAGAGCTGTTTTGTTTTTATGGATGGAGCAGACAGAGCAGAATGATGTTGCCTGCATACTAAGAAACTTGGCCTGAAGCCCACACACACCAAAGGCAAAATAAATAAATAAACATATCAATCAATCTTGACGTCACCAGGAAAAGGGTCACTGCCATGTGGAACGAGACATCTGGACAGTGAAGTCACTGCTCTGGAAGGATGCCACTGAACAGTTCACATGCTCTGCAGCACAATAGGATAAAATGACAGTCAAAAAAAGAAAAAGGGGGGGYGGGTAAATTCTAATTGATGCTAAGTGAGCAGAGGTTTAAAGAAGGAGCTCCATACCTTCTGCAAACCTGTCCATGCATCTAACTTTTTCCTGATGAAAAACTCCCATGATTCCAATGCCAACCAGGCACACAAATGAGACCAGCCTGTCATCTCRCATGACACTGTCCATTACACTTTCGGAACCAGCTTTGGAACAAGAAAGAGCAGGATCTTACCAAGCAACTAAAATTAAAAGGTGCGGAGGAGGACCCCTTCCACAGCCCTACACATTCCTGTATGCAGGGATAAAGAAGATGCAGGTATTTGTGTTACCTGCAGCTGTACACAACCACACACATACATACACAAAATGACAACTGCTCAGAGTAGCCACAGCAACAGACCACTGCAGCCTTTCATATGAATCTTGCATTCCAAGAAATTATTTTTAAATGCACTTAAAGGAAAATGCAAACTGTTCTATTTAATAAACAAAAAAGGTTTTGAGAAGGAGCAACAAGAAATGTTTGCAGGGAAGGAGAGACCCCTTGGTAACTCTTTCCCCTGYACACACAGCCAACCAACTTGCTTCTGCAGGCTATTGTCTTTCTTTCCCTCTGTCCCCATCCAGGCACAGTATTGAAAGCAGCAGGAGATTGTTAGCTATGGAAGCTCTGATCCTCCCCTTACAGCATCAGGACATCCTAGCCCATCCGGACACCTAGCCAGGATGCTCCTGGCACAATGGAGCATCTGTACCCAGAATGTGGAGGCTCCTCTCCAGCCCTGGGCATTTCTGAAGCGGCCTGATTTAATGCAGCACAGCCAAGACGGAGTCTTTGTTGTCATAGCCCGGATTCCTTCAAGACCGCTAAAAAAATCCACCCTCCGAGAGATGGGAATGTGACTGCATGGAAAATGACGGTATTTCTTAGCACTGGCTCTTCGGGCGGTTTAAATCAGCACAGTCCAGCTGATGCCCATAGGGTGATGCCACTTTACCCTGTTAGGAATGGGATCCGGCGCTGTCTGCCGGCTGCTACAATTAGCAATTTTCCATCTGCAAAGCGTCCGAACCGAGCGGGGCAACCAAGCGAGGACGGCAGATGCAGCCCACCGGAGGGGCAACGCCTGCAGGCCGGCGACA